>DWEI01001150.1:0-17706 GCA_018245875.1 Mysoria ambigua | reverse complement strand
CCTAAGGCGTGTGAAGTCTGCCAATTCGCACTTGGCCAGCGTGGCAGACTATGGCCCTAAACCTCTCATTCTGAGAAAAGACCCATATTGCAACATTAGAACGATAGAAGGTCGATATCGAACATTCAAATATTTTTTGGGATTTTTCAATAACATCATCATCAGCCTATTACAGTGCACTGACATTTGATACTAACTGGAACCGCCTTCAACGAGCATAAAGTTTTGGGGGTAAGGCCGAGGCATCACATGTGCTGTGATCGTATTGACTATCCAAGTCACATAAGGATACACGTCAATGTATAGTGGCGGTTCAGTGTTGAGCTTCCTCCTCATGGAACGGCGCGAGCACGGTTCACCACCAGCCGCGATTCCGATAATCTGGAAGGGTCCTTCCGCGGCATGGCTGACTATTGGCGCTCCAGGGCGGACGCCGCAACCCGAGGTGCAGAGAACGTGAGTCACGCCTTCACTCCCGAGTCTCTGTTAAAAACAAAAATATTGTATATGTAAAATAAGTGCTTTTGTTTTTTACTCATTTTTCATCCATGTAACTCCAATGTGCCAAAACGAAGCGTGGCGGAGTCCTGCCACTAGTCAGTGATTCTGGTGATCCTAACCTCTTGAGAATTAATTCATCTAGCAAAATTAATCTTAGTAAAACAATAAGATATAAAGTGTATTAAGTTGGATTCACTTAATCATAATTAACATAATATAATTTTATTTCATTTAACTGTAATTAATAAGCTTAACGTGTAGTTCTATAAGAGTTTTTTCAAATACTGGTCTATGATATATAAAAAATAATAACTGTTGTCTGGGTTAAATCAAATTGTTTGAGGGACTGCTCCATGTTCGTTAAAGTAGTCGAAGAAATAAATCCATGAAGCTAAATTATCTAAGTAGCTTTTCCCAACTGCACGCTAATCATATTAATTGGTAAGATCAAACTATCTTTGGATTACCGTTCTCATTCTATGTCTTCTGCACTCCTTGTGTGTGTACAATTTCAGCGTCTTCTTGCCCATTCTCTCTGAATCGAAATCCCTTGGTACAGCTTAAAAAACAAATGTACTTAATAAAGATTGTAGGGTAGTATGCATTTTTATTAGCCTGGCCTATGTATATTATTATTGGTCTTCATCATCATTATCATTAAATCTAACTCGATTGTCTGTCTCAAATAAACGTTCTCTTGGACAATATCAAACGTCAATCCTTTGACTGTAATCGGCCTCCCCATGATGTGATCATTGAATATGAACGTTCAACGTTTCGTCTTGTTTATGGAGTTTCTGGTGAGCATACACCAAAAGGAATCGTTCAGGCCTTTCAACATTTTCAGATCGTATAGAAATATTGCCAATATATCAATGTCATCAGCACGTTCGTCACTGATGTTGAAATTGTATCTCTTCTTCAAAAAAGGTGACAAATAACTGCAGACCTA
Organism: Mysoria ambigua; assembly: GCA_018245875.1. Taxonomy (NCBI): domain Eukaryota; kingdom Metazoa; phylum Arthropoda; class Insecta; order Lepidoptera; family Hesperiidae; genus Mysoria; species Mysoria ambigua. Next base: position 16,253 of record DWEI01001150.1, on the reverse strand, counting down.
TCACGTAGAGGCTAAAGCATCGTGGACCACATACGCATCATTAGGAAGATTGTAAATAAGAACCAGTAATTATTAATAAGACCAAGCAGTACAAACTATCTTTCTATATGACGTTTGTGGACATAGGAAAAGCTTTTTATTTCATTGAAACCTGAGCCATTCTGAAATCGTTGCAGAGGTTGCGTATATTGTCGATACATAGGTATGATAAAATGTTTATATAAAGTAGCTACTATGACCGTATGTATTCAAGACCACGTGACTAAACTTGTCCAACTGCGTCGCGGTGTAAGACGGGAATATATAATAGCGCCAAAATTGTTGTTTATCTACGCATTGGAGGATGTTTTTAATTGTTGGATTGGAAGAAACAGGACGTCAACATCAATCAATGGCATATGCCTAAGATTTTACCCATAATTTTGATATTTCATGTAATTTCATAATAATTCATTATCATTATTATGTGTCAGAGTGTCAATAAATCTCACATCCTATTAATTGGATCGTAGATCTGTCATTCTCATTTACATATATTTTATTAATATATACTTACAGCTTATGTAGTCAACCATAAATACGAATTTAACTTTCTTTTTCTTCTTGCGTTCCATAATCGAAGGTAAGCAAATTGGTATCATGTATTCTGAAATTATTTTATTTTATTAATAATTATTTTTGTTTCATTTAACCATTTTCATTCATTTTTGTATATGTATATTTAAGTCATGTTTACCTGATTTGACTGGACGAAGTAACTTAACCAAAGCTAAGCTATTGCCAACTCCGAATCTGAAATATATCTTTATTGAAATATATCATATTCATAAAACGAAAAGTAGAAGGCCAGGTTAAATTTACCGTTAATAACTGAGCAAATACGGGCTAGATGGTATGTTTACCAAATTAAATGAAATCAAAATTTGACCTGTTTCAATGTAGATAACACAATTGTTATACATTATTAAGTTAACTATGTTAAATGAATAGGGCATATGTCATAGAAGCTATAGGTTTTTTAATAGTCTTAAAGTTTTTGATAACCATGTCTTTGTAGTTAAAAATAATTTTTTTTTACAATATTTTAGAAATTCATACGATTTTTATTTGAAAAAAACAGCTATATGCTGCCGTACTCGGGTCATATGCCAATATTCCTTTATGTGCTAACGACTTCTCGTACACAAATAATAATTGCTATAATTTAAAGTCAATCTACAAATTCAGTTGATCCGAACTAATAATACTGCGGATGGTTATAAAACGTAAATGTGATGAAGAAATATTACACGATGATCATTACTGAGGTGTTCTTACCTTGAGTACTCGGGATGTGGAGTAATCTCGACGTACGGGATCTCGATGTACGCGCGAGGGCACACCACGCCCAGCTTCACTTGGGTCCGCGTGAGACCGCAGTCTTCTTCATCACGCTCGTAATCACCGAACACTATGTGTCCTCTTCAACACGCAATCAGTGTTATTTGATCAATCGAAATTTGTTAAAATTTTTATTATTGCCTCGTTGGTCATGTTAGTTGCAAGTGCGACCGCCGATTGGAAGGCGACGGGTTCGATTCCCGGGTCGAACGCTACAAAGTTTTCTAATTTAGATTTTCTAATAGTGATTCGGAGTCTGGATATGTGGCCAATGCATGGCAATAGGCTCACCACCTATTACATAGTGGGACGTAAACGTAACTGGGTAAATGTGGGAGTAGATTAATTACATACAAGTAAAATAATTAAATTCCAGAAAAAAAAACAAAAACAAGGTGCGGCGTTAAATAGGAGTAACTATGTATATCATAACTTGCTCATCTCAAACAAATGGGTCGGACACTGGCTGAGTGTGAAGTGATAATGAGTTGACCGGGCATGACCAGGCGTGCGTGACATGCTCGGGCGTGCGCGTCATGACCGGGCGTGCGTGTATGAAGAGGGTGATGAATCTAAAAAGTACGTTAGGGGCGGGAGGGTACACTCGGCACGTGGTGTTCTCTGCCTCAATCAGAAGGGAGGTGGTCTGATGGTATAATAAGACTTAACACTAAGATTAATCCTCGAAGTGGAAGACAGAGGAATGAACATAATACTTCTTGGCTCTTACAATTTATAGTTCTTAGGGAGTTGCAGCAAGTCTGTCGCTGTTCCGACAGCGAATTGCTTGTGGATGAGGACGACGCGTGGCGCTTTGCTGTGGTGAGGAAGACCAGTCGTCACTGTAACACAGAATGATCAATGGCTAAACTCGCAGCTCAAAAACTCAGTAAAGCGATTTTTTTATTTTATAATAGGCTAGAGTTATGCTGCGATTCTGAATCATGGAACGCTCAGATGGAACGTGGTAAGCGAATGTCTAGGATAGGAAAATCCTGTTCACTATTATTTTGAAGAGTACTAGATGTGTATCCTATGTTCCCAAGAACACAGCCGTTGGCAGTGGTACAATCGTTTCTCGTATGGATAAGAAATTGATTTACCTATTTCGCAGCAAATTGTTGAGTTACTATAATTACATTTGTCTTTGAATAATTTGGTAGGAGGGAGGGACTAATTTTGTGTCATCCACTGCAATATAATCATACGTGTAAATCCTTTCGCTACTAATCGCGTGGTTTTAAATTTTCGTTACGTTTCTAAAACCTGGACAGCAAAGACATTAATTTCAAAATATGTATTTTCACCCAGAGATTCACCCCATTTTCTATGAACCTATAACATAAATGGTTAAACGTTAAACCCTTCTCTGTCTAAACTTTTGCTGATTACAAACGTGATGTTACGTCTAAAATATTAACAGCATAAGAAAAAAATATTTTTAAAACTTTGTATAAATACTGCAACGTGGTCATAATGGTAGCGTCCGCTTAAAACGATAATGAAATGAATTTAATTAAAATTCAATCAAACTTATTGTTAGAGTAAACATTATTATGATTATTCACTTTGTGATGTCCGCTTGGGAAACAAAAATACGAAACATGGTTAACAACAGAACTACAAATAGTTTTTTTTATTAATGCAAAACAAATATGTATGAGTACAGACCGTGTAGATACTGAGCGAAGCCAAGCCACGTGAAGGTGTGCTCCTTCAGGACGCCGTCTGGCGGCTTCAGGTTGAAGTCGTCGTGGCAAGTGGAAAAGTCACGCAATTCACAATTTCCGAAATGAAATGGCACTGAAAACATAACTTTATAAATATTGGATGCCATCCGAGCACACTTCGGATGGCATCCCCACGCGGGCCTTCTCGCGAGCAACGAATAGATATTATAACTCCTACGACAACCCTTCTGAGAAAACAGGGGCGCGATGTTGTATGATTACATAACATAAATTTATAAAATAAAAACAATAAATAACAGTTGCGTAACACGAAAATATTAAATAAAACAGTAAAATCCTATCAGCAAATTTGTATAATTTCAAATACGTACATATGAATACTAAGATTTGTGACACATCCATGCTGTGTGACAGATTGTAGGAATATAACAGATATCTCGTTTTCATGTTTACAAACAACATCTCTGAAGACATTTGCAAACAAATCGTGGAATGGTAACTGCATTCTTACTCTTTCATCTTTACTTTCGAATATTAGAGATATGAAGGTATTTCTAGACCTCTGCCTATCCCGTGAGGGACCTGGCGTGATGATATAATATTAACAATAATTACATAGGCATACATATCTTTACCAGCACCGGGCGACATATATCTCAAAGTATCCTTAAATACGTGGCGGGCTATTTTAATAGTGATAATGGAATTGCTTACAATCATTAAGAATACATTTAAATACTGTTAAGGAGAGTATAAATACGAGTATAAATACAACTGGATAAAACGACCGGCCGCTGTCGATGCCCACGTGTGGATCACCAAGCTATGTATGGTCGCCGCGCGACGGACGTCAGCATCAAGGCTGACGACATCAATCCCGACGACATTCTACCGAGGAGTGAGTTACAGAGCACAGGAGCTCATACAGTTAATATTACGTGACAAATGTACTACAGTTACAGTTCTATCATAATGCCAGGCGGGCAGAGGACGCCGAATGGCTAATATCTATAGCCTGGCCGACCTACCGTGCTTCTTCTGCATTCATCAGTTTCTTCATATGCGCACGTCAGTTCTGAAATGTATGTTGGATAATAGGTTTGTCCGCTAAGTTGGAAATACCCAATAGAATTGTTTTCTAATAGTGGCTTGGCGTGTGGATTTGGGCCCGGTGTACAGCAACAAACTCAGTACCTATTCCATAGTGGGCCGTAAACGTAACTGGTGGAACGTAGGAATGTATTACATTCCTCTGACTCTGACCTGTTCGGGGGCTCCTGTCGTGAAGTTACTTTAAAAATTACCAAACATTTATGTATTCTGTAAAATAATATCACGTTCGTTTTTTTTTACTTTTCAACACATCTCGCGCGCTTAAATGAAAGACAATAAAATATAATTTAAAAACTTTTATTTTTTTACAGTGGGGGAGCGTGATAAAATTCGAAGACAAAATTGACGGGCATAGATAATTTCAGGTGGAAGTAGAACTCGTGCAACTCCAAACGGTTTATGGTGTTCATCATGAGGATAAAGACGATGCCCTGGCAGTAGGAGAGGGGCAGGCGGCTTTTGTAAAACATGTACTTGCGATTGACGTAGGTTTTCATCACGATGCATTGAAAATGATATCTCTGCGTATGTTTGTTTTCAAGCAACTGAAAATTTTATATATATTTATGAGCAAAGAACCACATGACCAAATGAGCCTATACAATTTGAGACTGACAATGTCACAATTGAGATTAATGATGTCCCAATTGAAACTAACACTGTACCAATCGTCAAGGTATTACTGTACCAATTGAAGCTAACACTGTATTTCATATTATGTCGCTAATTAAAACCAATGCTGGGCCACCTCTTCATAACATATGAAGAAATACAAATTCTCCTAAATCCATGTGTTGACGTTGTAAGGGTAACTAACATTGGTAAATTTCAAATTTTTCAATAGACTTTTGTTGCAACGTATTCTGATCAATATATTAAAAAAATATGTACATAAATATAGTCAGTCTGCGTGTCTCTCCACGATTCTAGTGTCATGTTGACGGCTTTTCTCAAGAATTGACTGGAAATTACATCGGGTCTGCACCAGCCAAACTTATAGATGTGATTTAATGTATCTGTAAAAAGGAGAACATCATGATTATCACATCAGCTTAATGTCCCTCCACTGCCAAGACTGCCGGTCCAGTGACTAATCAAAGTCATCTTCACCATTCTAGTTGACTGCCGAGAATGTCTTTGATTCCCACCTAGTGTAAATATTTACGCGATGAGCACTAGGATTTGGTTTATATCTAGATGCAAAAAGTAGTCATGTACCAAGTATACAATTTGTTATATGTAGACTTTGAGCTGCGTAACGTGGGAGTGCACTACACACTTTTGTGCCCACCTTTGCGGGGTTATAGACCCGTGATGTTTCGTCCGTCTGTCTGGTTACATTGACGGTTGGATTTTCTCCGAGCCTACTCGGGCATCGGGTTGTCATGAGTTGATAAGGAGATTTATTTGTGTATCTAAACGAATTGCTGCGACAACTGTGTTTGCGTTTTAGTTGTGTATTATGTTCGTGTGTAACAACTCCTTTGCTCGAGCGGTCGCAAGCAGGACAACTGGTTGGAAGGTCATGTGTTCAATTACCGGGTTACCCAACCCGAGAATTAAGCCGGTTACCATCGAAGTTTTTAAATGCAGAATTTGTAATTGTTGATGGGGGTCGATTTTTATGTATGGTATATGGTGGGACGTAGAATATTACAGTTGATTCGTGAGAATGGATTATACTCCTCTGCCTATCCCGGGTTAAACTGGCAAGAAGAAAAAAAACGAAGTGGAAATTTGTTGACATGTATACCGTTCATTCAACAAATTACTTCCTGAACTGACATGCGCGTATGAAGAAACTGATGAATGCAGAAGAAGCACGGTAGGTCGGCCAGGCTATAGATATTGGCCATTCAGCGCCCTCTGCCCGCCTGCCGTTATGATAGAACTGTAACTGTAGTACATTTGTCACGTAATGTTAACTGTATGAGCTCCTGTGCTCTGTAACTCACTCCTCGGTAGAATGTCGTCGGGATTCATATCATCAGCCTTGATGCTAACGTCCGTCGCGCGGCGACCATATATAGCTTGGTTGGCAGGAACCGCTCTCCAGGATCCACACATGGGCAACGACAGCAGAAGTGTACCTGAAAGAAATTGCTCATTTTATCCAGTTGTACTTGTATCCACAACCAAAGACTCTTTCTATACCGTTCTTTTATTTCAAGAGCTAGATTAAACATGTTTAAATTGCTTTATTAAAAATACTTCGATTTACAACGAAACTGGTCACTACTTCATTTAACCGTGGTCTCTTAAAGATCATTTTAATTATTCCTTCGTATTATAAATTACGTCTTATAGTGACTAGGTAAAATATAAAGACTTAAATTCGTTGATTGACAATTTATTTTACACAATACAATTCCATAACTCACCCATATAAATCAAGAATATTCTACAATTGAATTCACTCATGGTATACACTTTAAAATTATTCGTTCTTCACGTATTACACGATTTTATCCGACTGTAATTAGAGTCCGTGTGGCAATGTTTATTTTGGCAACAGACTAGAACACAATCACAATCTTTTGATTACATTCCTCACTAGGGATACATAATAAACTGCGACACACTTAAATATTTACACAATTTGGAATCGCCATTTTCAACGACACGAATATACAAAGTTACATTTGCTACAAATTTCCTCTATATAACTTTTATATATTTTGATTGTTTATCATATAAGTTATTTTATAATTAAGACTAGTAGGAACATAAGATATCATGTTGGACAATTTGATGTTAAAAATTGTAACAATATAATGAAATACCCATTAAATAATTGTCATTCTTTGTTCACTCCATGAGGGATATGGTGTAATTATATAAATAAAAAATAGATAGAATTATAATTAGCGATCTGTCCATCTAGCCACTACTGATACTTGTAACACTTTCTCTAGGTACATTGGCTCGGTACTGAGGTTTCATGAATGTTCGCCACAAGCCTCTCGTGTTCGGGTCACATAGAATGAAATAAACAAACAATACAAAACCTTGCAAGGAAGAAGTCAAACAGAAAAAATATGACCAAACCAAATTCTTGGAAAATGAAATAATACCAAAAATCCACGTGAGGCCAAGCAGAAAGAACAAAAACATACACAATCTAAGCCGAGCACCAATAAGATCTAGGTCTGTTGTTCTCATTTTTCCATCGGGTCCTTTAGATACAGACCATAAAACAAAACCAAATAATATTATATTAATGAGAAGGATAACACAAATTGGTACAACTACACACAAAATTAATAAGAGCCCCTTCGGGTAGCAAATATGACATTTGTAGCAAGTTGCCGGATCTGGTATATAGTTAAATTTATTAATATGTAAAACTGCCATAACTGGAATGATTGGTATTCCCCAACCTATAACAGTTAATTTCAACATGAATCTGGACGGTCGACGAACTCCTAAAACCCTTACATATCTGATGAACTGCAATATGGCTGTTAATAACATCCACATGAAACTTGCTAGAATTGAGTAATGCAAAAGTGCACCCAGAGCAATGCATACTGCTTTCATGTTATCATGAACACCGTATACACCATTTTTCTCGACAAATATTGTGGTATCTAAATTGAAAACTATTAAAAATATCAACGGGAAAGCAATGGATGCCGATAAATGTAACAATACCTTGGTACCAGCTTTCTTTCTCCAGGTTTGAAAAATGAAAGCCGTCAACCAAATGCAAGTAATGCCTATTAGCGAAAGGAAGCTACCGAACAATGTTATAATATTCAATGCTCTAGCATGAAACTGGTCCATATCGCCGTTATTGGAATTGCCAATATTTAGTAGATGTCCAAAATGAGTCAAATGATAGCACTCACAAACGGTGATGTTGTTAATGGATCTTTTTAAGAAGCATCCTCGTGCAGACCACGATCCTGGCATATGTCCTATTTTACGAGCTTTGAAGTCCCAGTACCCGCAAAAATTCTCTATATCTGAATGTCGTAAGTTTTTAAATGCTAATGGTACATAATTTTGAAAATTCAATATAAAATTAGGAATGGATATGCCTATTATGCGGCTATTAACTTTGTGTTTATTATTTTCCAATTCTTGGAAAATGGCATCACTGTGAAATACGCTGATAATAATGTAGAGTTTTTGATTATCTAATACGTCATCATTGGAATGGTTGCCTTTACGTTTCAGGCTATTTAATACATTATCTGGTACCCACGCCGCTACTTCTAAATTTTTTATTGAGAGTACTTCATCTAAAGTAGTATTTCTATACAAAGGTTTAACCATCATTTCTGTAAAATTATCCGCATAATTTTCATTGATAACAGCTATTCCGCTGACGTTATTTTGATGAGGATAACATATGTATATAATACATTGCGGCTGTATCGCAAACACCTCAGATTCATTTCTATGGTATTTTTTTGAACTTCTGCTAACTGTAACTTTTTTGTTCGATAATATTTCTATGATGTCATTAATAGAATCTAAAATGACATTGGTAGAATTAAGCGTTTGCGCTAGACGTAAGTAGGCGTAATCCAATGATAACACTCTATCCATCACCCAAGCCATGTTATCGATATCACCCATGTTTACTAAAGTGTAATTATTTTGGGCAATTGATAAAATACGTTTTAGTGAAATTGATAGGTAGTATATATCTGCTGGAATTATATCATTGACATCACTAAGAACGAAACTAAGACCTTCAACAAGAAAACTAGATATGTCATTTTCAGGTACTTGGCCTTTCACAAAGTTATACAAAAATGTTGTTGTATTCGAAGCTACATAATTATTATCACAACTTCCTTCAATATCACCCCACATACTGCCAAGTAGGTATGAACCTGAGCAGAATCTTTTTACGGGTAAGCCATTCGCTTGTAAGCAAAATTGGGTAGGGGCTGCTATATTCCCTACAGATGTCATTTCCCAGTTGAGCGTAACGTAATTGTCAATTGAAGTCGCAGGCAAACAAAATAATGAACTGGATATATTGACAAATGTGTAATTGTATTTGATTAAATCGTTTTTTGCAATACTTTTTAAATTTTCATACATGCTTACTATATTACTACTGTCATTACCATAAATATCAGCTACCTTTACGTGTAAATGGAACAAAACCATTAAATTATTCATATTATATTCAAGTATATTCATGAGTAAAGAGTCTTGGGCATCGAATATAACAGTTATATTGTTAGAAAAATCTTTAATAAAGGTATCTAAATCATCTATATCATTCTTTTCAATATATCTATTTATAACTAAAGAAAATACATGTACTTTACTGCCTTGAGGATTTATAACGATTTTTTCTGTTGTGATTAAAGAAAATTTTTTAGTATGCCCCTCACACCAATATTGCGCTGATCTATCTGTGACAAGTTTAATTATGTACACAATTTTTTCAACAGCATCAACATCGGTATCATTAGGTCTTATTTCAAAAAAAGGGATGTCATTTACATCTATAACGTTAATAAAACCTTGCGCATTGGAGAAACACTGAACGCCTCTATCATAGGAATTATATTTCCATAAACCTGAAGGAAAATAAACGGTTAGATACATAAGCTGTTCTTCGTTACTGTACTCGAAAACGAATTCTGTTTTTCCATATATCATTTTTCTCTCACACGCCATGCAAGATAAATTGGTGTTTTTGTTTGAGCTCAACAATCGCAATGTACCATCTTTATTTATTGTAACTTGTGACTGTGCACATGAAGAGTTATTGTAAATAGTAGAATTTTCTGATGACTCATCTACGTCAAAGCTTACATGCGAGCGAGTAAACCAACACCATACATTGTCTGGTATCCTTTTTAATTTTGCTATCTTTTTGAAAATAAATCTGGTCAAGTCATTATTATTTGCTTTACCCATAGGATTAGGACATTTCTCTAGAAGAAATTCATCAAATGTCAAATTTTCTTCAGATTGCTCTATGCCGTAGCATATACCATCGATAGGCATAAATCGAAAAGCGTGATAATTTTCAGGACATTTGGCAGAATAGTGCATGTCATTTATATAAAAACATAAGCTTGGATACTCTTTACTGCATGCTTCTGTTGTTATAACTTTTTTTTCTACATCTAGTAATAAGCAATTCGTGAAAAAGGAACTTTGTAGTCGTAGACTATTGTTTGCTTTCACTTGCCATTGCCATTTTGGCCCTGGAATTGTCCAACGTAACATACCAAATATTTGACCACGTCGTGCTGGTAGCCAAAAGAACCTGGATACATTTTTCCTCCTCAAAGAATCTAGTAATGACGACACGTCATCTTCAGGGAGATCTGTAATAAGAGGTTCTCCTCCGCTTGTGATACATGGATCGTTCCAATGAGACACATCACTAACTTGATAGCAATATTCGTCATGTTTTTCTGAAATCCTATCGAAATTAGGTGGACATGATAAGAGATCATAATGTGTAACAGCTTGCAAACATGGTTTAAGTTTTGATAGTGAAGGTTCCCAATTGTTGTTTATACAATTTCTAGTAATCAAATTATCTTCATTGTAACAGAGAGGTTCTGAAATTACGTTGTTAGCAGGTGAGCTTTGATGCCAAGTGACTGGAATGCCATACTTCGTCAGCTCTTCTTCACACGCCTGCAATATGTTATCAAATTTGAATTGACACTCTTAACATATTTTATGGAAGATGTTATTTCCTTAAATAAAACTAACCTGCACTTGAATGAATATGAAACACGACCAGACGAAATTGTGAAGTGCAATAAGCATGTTTCAATATACTTTTAATAGATTATTTAGTACATTTATGCGTACTTTGTTTTATCTTTTCAAGATTATGGAACACTTGTTATAGTAAAGTCAAATTCAACATTAACACATTATTGTTTTATGACACAACACGCAAACAGTGCTATTAGTATGTGACTGTGATTTATCGTCAAACTTTTTTGTAATGCTACCTGAATTTATAATATACAGCATGTTTCGAAAGCGACATATTTATTTTTGTAAAACTAACGTTCACTTATAACCTCACGGGCTTCCACGTAGCTTCAAATGTAAAAAATAATAGCTGAATGGTTCGCTGGACCAATGTTTAGGGAAATTGTCTATTGAACAGGAGTTCATGTGTTTGATTCCTATCCGGAACAAATATTTGTGTGGTGATCATTGGTTTTGGGATCATCATATCAGATGCCCTAAGTTATTTATTTTATATAATTGTTTTGTTTATGTTCGTAATGACAGTGATGTAAAAAGAGTTAAAACATTAATCAGGATTGTTTATAAGCAAATAGTTGACGTTCGGAGACAGCTTGTTTATATATGTAAGTCGCGAAGACTCGTCAGACAGATCAAAAACGATTCTGTAATGTTTCATTGCGGTTAAATATTATAAAATGTTTCTCAATATTCATGTTCAATTAGGAATCTTGTTTAATTTATGTAAGTATTGATTACTGTTACTTGCGAATTAAACGAACATTTGTTCATATTTTTTGAGATTTTATTATTACATTTGAGAAATCCATCTACAGATTGGGAATTTATAATATTCCCATTCAGCAGGTGACGTACAGTAGGAACGTCCAATGGCATATTGTGAAATTAAAACTCCATCACTTTACACCATAACGTGGTTGGTTATTGTGGTTGCACCGACGAAACTTTTTTTTCGGGATGACCCCACTGATTTTGAACTTATGCGAGGTCCTTCTCCATGAGCTTGACACTTACGAAACATTTAACATTACATCATTCTTGATAAATATAGATCTTAGGGATAAGTGTTTAGGGCTAGGGAGACACATATACATAGACCGCATCAACTGGATTGGATTTTATTAACAAAATAACTAAAGTAATTATTTATTTATTGTGCCCACAGAAATGAGGACTTAATGCTGTTTTGTCCATATACCTTAACACATTCTTAACTTAATGTGCGGTTAACTTTTTAATCTAAATATATATAACAATGACCTAATAGACTTAATATATGTGATTGGTTGCAGTCGGTGTCCATGTGTGCTGGCAGTATTTCACGTCACTGAACGACTTAGATTTAATAAATTCGGAAAAGGATGTTGGTAAGAACATGTACAAAGTAAAAAAAGTATAAATTTCATAAAAAAGGAGGGGATTTGCAGTCGTTACTGCTAAACTAATCATTTTAAATTTACTGTTCAAGTTAAGTTAAAGTATTATCTGCGATGAGTAATACTCCTCGCATGTAAATTGAATGAGTAAGATTCCATGATGTCTCTATAGACCAAAACTGTAAGTTTGTTGAAAACACATGTTAAAGGTCGTTTTAGGTCGATGTAGTTAATTTATGCTTATTTAATTGGTGCTTACTTTATTTGGACGACTATCTTTGTCCTTCATAGTTAGGCCGTCGTTTACAAAGTCATTGCGTTGTACATGCATTGTTTATTAAAATTCTTAATGTAAATCCTCGATTAAATTGACTGATCTGATGGTACCAACCGTGACTGCTGACCCTGGGGTCTATACGCGGATTCGAGAAGTTCTTATTGATTATTATTAACTTGAAATTCCTAATAGATGAAATGGGGTTTGGGCCATAGCATGGCATACTCCCTCTGTGTCATGCGACATATAATGTAACAGATGAAACGAGGCAGTACTGCGGGCCTCTTCCCATCCCTTGGAAGAACGGGTGTAAAGATATACCGTCGATATAAAGCCCGTATCACTTCTCACAGAGCACACCCACAGCGAGTACATATTTGGCGACTGCCGACGTCCAGATAAACACTTTTACGTGCACATACACAAGGATCATATCGAGATACTAGGAAAAGTTATTGTCAGGGTAAGTACCGTGCTGTAGAGTGGTAAATTTAAGGGTTTGTTATAAAAAATGTTAACAGACGCCTTCAAAGGCGGTAAAGCGTTTGGAACGTCTTTGGTGTCAAAAATCCAAAAGCGACTATGATGCAATACAAAAGCATTCTCTTAAATGTATATGCTAATTTACATAATTACTGTTTCATTAATCTGTGACTAAATTACAATTATTTGTTATTATTATCTAATCCTCAGGGTAGGTTCTTAACGAGGTAAGCAGCGAACATAAATGTATTTTATCACAAATGGTAATATTATAAGTATTTTCGCTACATTGAATTGACTTGAGCAAATTTGAATCACTTCGTTATTTACGTATATTGTAGGTTGTAGATATTTTTTTATTTTCATTAGACATTTGTCGGTACTCAGTGGCTTGCTGGATAATATATTATTAGTTTAGTTACATACTTGTATTGTAATTTTCTTTATTTATTTTCTAACCTAAAAGTACATTTTTAAACTTCACTAACTAATAAATATGAAGACTGGTAAAACTGTGTTAACCGTCTTCATTGGACTTGGATAAATCGATCATATTTATAATATGTTTTATTAATGTCATTACGTTACTATTACACCGTCACGCCAAGTCCCTTGCGGTTCAGCCAGAGAAAGATAACATTACGCCCACAAATACGCGTGTTACATTCGTAGACCGCGACTGTAGTTTATGATTGCACCTATACTATAATGAAAAATACAATACATTCCAGGGCTGGTTGGATTTGGTGAGGATTCCCACGTGTATAGTTCTGCGGGCGACCGCGTACGAGGAGGACACGTTCCGCAGCACGGCGTACAACTTCCAGGTGTGCGTGCCGCGCGTCACGTACTGCCATTCGCAGAGACGCTTCAAATATTACTACTACGAGTGGTACATCCCGCCGAACATGATCGGCGGCATGAACTGGGACATCTACTTTTACGGGCCCATCAATTTGGAATGGCAATAGCGTACAAGAAGGAGATGTGGTAAAGAATATCATGGCGTTTTGTTATATTTCAAATTTTGCCTGCAATTTTGACTGAAAAAAACATTAAATTAATCGGATTCAGGAGCAACTATTATAACAGTTTAGTAATAAAATTGGACAAATAAAAAAAAAATATTAGTCACAGTGTATTATTTTTATAATGTATACATAAAGGAGTTCTTACTATCTTATTCTATTAACGAAATGATTTAGTTATACGAAATCGGCGTACATATGGAAAGAGAGTGATGTATGTAGAAGAACATGAGGTCGGTAAGCGCGGAGATACTTGGCATTCAGTGTTCTCTGCCTACCCTACAAGGACCCAGAGTTATTTTTTTAAGATGACATAATAATAATTAAATCACACATACTGTATGATCATCGCAAATTAGACACTAAATGTATCCTTTTATTTCAAAAACGCATATTGATGCAAATTTAAACAGGTGCGTAAAAAGCGGTAGTTTTATACTTATAAGGAAAATTAGAAATTAAGTCTTCTCGAGGATTTTTTTTAAATTGTCACTACAAATTCGAAACAGCCTGTGCATTTGCAGAGACAGCTCTAATCAGTTTATTAACATCGATGTCATCACACCGAACGTGAAAACACTTTCGATACGATATCGCTAAATCGATATTCATTGATTCGGTGCCATTCGATAAAGTATGCGGATTAACAACCGAATGCTTTTATCTTTTATATGAGAGGTCGTAGATCATGGCTTTTAGCTATGTCAATATTGTTAATGCTCTGCTGTCGCTCATTATGGTGTAGGAGATGGATAGGGATGGATTGGGAGATTTTTATAAGAAAATATCAAAATAAAAAGAACGACCTTGAATACTAAAATGGTAAGCATTAGTCATGAGGACCGGTGAAAAATTTTAAAATACATAGCGTGAGCTTTGAATTCTTTGCATCCACAATAATTAATAAATACTGTCATTCTCTTTATAACTGAAATTTGTTTATGCTCCATTCATTATTTTCGTGGCAAAGACCAAATTTACATTTGTTCAGGTTTGGTTTATTTTAGATCGAATTTGAGATCTTAAACACTCCCACTTTTCACCAGTTACGTTTACGTCCCACTATGGAATTGGTGGTGAGCTTATTGCCATGCATCGGGCACATATCCAGACTCTGAACCAATACTAGAAAATCTATATTAGAACATTTTGTAGTGTTCGACTCGGGAATCGAACCCGAGACCCCCCGATCGGCAGTCACACTTGCAACCAACACGAACAACAAGTTTAAAATCAACCATTTAAAGATTCCGCCAGCGAGAAGACAATTCCAGCGGGGAGACGTCCGACAAAAGCTTACTTATTTCAATAGGAATGTGGTTGTTGTTGAACTACAAACTACGAGTATTTGCCAAGGACAGATTAAACTTCCAAATAAATCAAGATAGACTTCGACTTTTATTTATTTAAACACGATTTCCTCGTACCTCATTAATATTTGAGCTCTAATTAGATACAAAATACAAAGCACAACACAATTCCGTGTAATAAAATCGCAAGTTTTTTTTAAATTCTATATAATGCATGTCTACCAGAGCAAAATATACTTATACAAATTATCGTTATCATTGATTTCGTTCAGGTACATAATTAAATTCCTTCGAATAATTATAAAATATAATAAAAGTAGTTTTAATACAAAATACTTACATTATAAAAAAATACAAGAAAAATGTTACTTGGTTACAATTAAATTCATCAAAGGAACTTTTCATAACATAAATCAGAATTTAGTATTAAAACGAGACATTTTTATAGTCGCCTTACACAAAAATTAATGAATAATAATAGACCTCAGTGAACCAAATTTATGTAACACCCGTGGACAAAAATTTAAGACATGTGTAGTGACATCACACTAACGTGCTGGCGCAGTAAGAAAAGACCTAGTACCAAAAGGATCAGCGATATAGCTGTTTAAATGGAATAGAGACAATATTCGATCATCGAAAAACCACATACCATGTAATGAAGCCGTGTACTAACTTGTGAAACTAACGTCCCAAACATGAAATCATTCAATCTTCTGTTCAAGAACTAGACATTATGATAAGGGACATATGACAAGGGAGTATTTTAAAGCAGTACGTATATATTTAAAGTTTACATAAATATTGTTGAACTATATGTAAAAAATATAAAATTTCATCAACCACTCATTAATAGCTATCAGTTTGAACATTTTAAA
>DWEI01001149.1:0-17711 GCA_018245875.1 Mysoria ambigua | reverse complement strand
GAACAATGCAGACCAATTAAACGTTTCACCAGTTATATTTTACGTCCCACTATAGAATAGGTGGTAAGCCTTTGCCATGCTTCGGGAACAGAGCTACACTCCGAACCAATACTGGAAAATCTAAATTAGATATTTTTTGTAATGTCCGACCCGGGAATCGGACCCGGGATTTCCCGATTGGCAGTCGCACTTGCAACCAACACGACCAACAAAAAAACTATAAACTTACAGAAGCCGAACACGAAATCGCTCCAGCGATATTATTGATTGCTACTAAATTGAAGCCTGTAGCTGTATAACTAAACGGGCGAAACTAACTATAGTTATGTAGCCGTGTATGGTCAGTGGCCGTAATAACTGACATCCGAGATGTTTGCGTAAACCACTCGCTTCCAAGGATTATGAAACTGGCGAGATTTTTCTCTTAAACCTGTCTCGGCATTCTTACATGTTTATTTCCCGAGAGTGACGCATACTCTAGTGGAAAACGATACATTAACGGTGCTTTTATAAACGCGCATAATTGGGCTTTCCTTGCGTCACAGTTTTGTATGTTACATTTTACTAAAATTAATATTAAGTCCGCCTTTTGTATAACCTATCTAGTTTTTGGTTTACACAATAAAGGGTTAATGAATAAATGAATAAGGAAATAAATGGAAAATGATCATTATATTCTCATTTCAAATTAATGGACGAACTTTGATAATATTTATAACGGAGTTTGTTCGAACTCAGTTCAAAGATATGTATGTAACATTTTTGTTTCAAGCTATTATACTATTATTAAAAATAGTAACAATTTCACAACTACGAGTATTATATTTTCTAACCGAAATATTTTATAAAACTGAAATTAATTATAAAATAATTGAAGTATTTTATAAAGAATTTCAAAACAAAAAAAAATGTTTAGTAATCAAAATACAGTTGTGAACGCAACGTCGCTGACACTGTGCACATACTCTAGAGTATTAATATTTAAGACGATTCACTGTTCTTCGCCTCCTGTGTTTGCAATATTGTTGATTTATTGTCGTATTAGACTTTTACCACACCTCGCAGTGGCGATCACACGGCCTCGCGGACAATGTTAAATGAGGTATCTAGTGATTCATTGCCCGTACAAGTACATTTTTGTTTTGTAAGCCGACAGGTGAACAAATCAGACGTAAATTATCGGTAAAAAGACGTATCGATCCTGTATGGGATTTTTATCTTTTAGCGTCCAATCGAAACCCGATTTCGCGACCGGAACCAAAACCGAATTTTCGGTTTCTGTTTTAGTTTCGATCAAAATCGAAACCCAAACTTACGTAGTGGAAATAAAAATAGTTCAGCAGACTCGAAACTTTGAACAATTTTATTCGAAACCAAAGAAACGAAAAAAAGAAACGAATCTATTCCTTGTTTATTCATTAAATTCATCAGCGTACTCACAGTATTCGTAAATTCCGTAATTTAAATCTTCCATAAATCCGTCAACTTAATAAATATTGTAGTTTAAAATCACGTAAGCGACTCGTTTGTGAATAGTTTTCACTTCGTAACTATCTATAAATAGTAATTACATTAGTCATAAATATCTCTAGGCAAGAATAGTTCGTTATTTTCCTCTTAACAAAACCCATCCATGTCAGAACGTTCACCTTTCAAATTTTACCGTCATCGTTGCATTCTCGGCTGTAAACGAGCTTTAGATGTATCTAGAAGTATATGCATAAGTACATACATTTTAGGTTAGAATATATATAGAATATTCAATGTTTTCTTTATCATAAAATAATACGATATTGTAATGAGATCGTTGTACTGGTAGCTTCACGAGAGATTTGGATCAGACGAAAATTGTAATACAGAAAATAGGTCAGAAAATGTGAAATTATATTTAGTTCTTACATTATTCCAAAAAAAAAATCTAAGTCAAATTCAATGCATAGGTAATACTAAATATTCTTTATTATCGACAAGAAAATAAAATAATCGCAATGTTTTACATAAATAACTCATTAAAAAGAATCAAGGGAAAATATTTCATTGACAAATGTTGCTCACATATTAAATCAATTAAAAACATATTTCTCGGGCTAAAAGAGGCGCATCTCCTACCGCTTACCACTTAACAGTACAACTGATAAAAGGCTGTAAACAAATTTTAAAACTTCAATCTTTGTTACGAAACATTCAAATGTACAGTGAGCAACACGAATCGATTACAGATGTATTTACGACATGTGTGGTGTGGTGTGCGGCACACGCGACAATTAAGTTTTATGCTTTCAAACGGGCAGCTTTTAAAACAGCGTTAAATTCGGATTAAGGTGTGATAATTAATAATAATAATTAAATAACGTGGGAGTGTACTCCACTCCTCTGCCTATCTCTTCGTGGATAACAGACGTAATAGTACTTTTTTAAAATTAATGTGCCCTTAAAATCATCTCTGATTGTAATAACTCTGCAATTATGGAAATACTTCCATACCTGCTTGAGTAAGTGCTGTGAGTACGGGTAACAACTGTCTTTGTATCAACCCAGGTAAATTATCCAGCACATGGATCCATCAAATGTTACATCGAAATTACAGTTACAATGAAAACCATACTAGGGGTCTTCCTTTAATGTTAGGTACAGCGTTCGAGTATCTGGAAGTCACGTGCAGAAAATGTATTTACAAAGGCAACAGTTTATCGCTGAAAATAATCACGGAGCTGATACCTCCGATGTAATAGAATATTAATTTTAGCATAATAAATACCTAGCCAAAACTATATAAAATGTTAACAAAAAAGCGCTTTATAAAAACCTTCGTTCAGGCAATATTGGTACCTATAATAATCGATAATAAAATAAATATTATTTATCATCTACCTATGAATTTCATATTTATTTCCTGTCCACAAAAAAAGTAAAGACCTTTCACACTCAAAGTCAAATTAACAATAAATAAATGTCATATAATCCATATTGATTGCTAATTATAAATAAATTGAAAAATAATCTTATTCGTGTATTCAACACCAGGCGAGTTTCTCGCGTCTACACAATAGCTCGGTGTTGTGATGTATTTATATTCATATATTATGTATTCGTATTCATGCGGGAAGGCATTAGAGGTGATAGCTAGTTAAGTATAGGCTGTAACAAATTCCGAATTAATAACATTCCACCACTGTGCCTTACACAGGCTGATGCGAACTCGCTGTTAAGAAATTCATGTCAACTATGACAAATTGTTGTTTCGCGTTAATAAAATATTAATGGTGATTACTGATTAAATCGGTGTCGTGTGTGTTTTATTGGAGCTGTCATGTTGTAGAAATGTAAGCTATATCAAAGTCTGCGCTTCCATTTGGATAATAACAGCACTGATGTCCAATTTTAAGCAGTGATGTATTGTAATGTCAATGTATTCGAATTGAATTAGTTAATAGCTGAATGATGCATAAGAAACATCCGAAGGAACAAGTCTTCTCATTCAGTAATAATATCATTAAGCAATTCTTACGTTACAGTTTGCTCTACAGTAAAATTATGGAAAATCACATAATTAGCAAAGTCCTTAGGAATAAACTACGTCTTATCACTATCACAGAAGAAAACATTGAAATTCATAATTTCTTAAGTTCTACTTAAAACAGACTATAACTATGGAAAATACTTCATAGAACATGTGATTGTTAACGCTTAAATAACATTCTTTATTATAAAAAATTGTATCATATTAGTGTAACGTAATTATAAATCCTTATAATTAGCCACATGGACATAGTTTATTGATAGAAGTACATGAATATAATACAGCAGGTATACCAAATCGGAAAATAACTCGTTACATTATTTCCAAACACCCTGTAGCTGAACCGAAACCCGCACCTGTTCGATCGGCCGATATAAATAACCCATTAGAAGTGAAATTCGGCTTGTCCACTAAGGAACCATCTAGAAAGCTATTGTCGATTCTAGAGTTTTATTGACGAAAACATGGATTCGATTTTTAAAAATATTGTAATACCACTTACTATTCAATATGTTCACTTCTTAATAAATTTGTATCTTAGTATAAATAATAAAACTGAATGTACAGTTGAATTATATGTTATGCTTATAAAATTTGTTGTTAAGCTTGAAAATTTTTGTCATGAAAATGTGGGTTTAGCAAACCCATGTTAATGAGCAAATGTAACCCAGCTCTCGTTCTAATTAAAATAAAATGTTAGCTTGCAAAGGTTCCATTATGTCACTATGACAACCTTTATACTATATTGACAACTGCTTTAGCCCAACTTTTTATATTTCCCACTGCTGGAGAGAGTTTCTCCACGTGCACATATACAAGTACATACAAAGCTCATTTGTCCTACCTGATCAAATGCTGATTAGCGAAGATATATTTTATACATTGATGTCACTGATGTCAACTGGCGATTGGACATCTGCCGATAAGGACCGTAATCGACCGACAAATGTATCCCACGTAGCTCGCAAACACTAATGAAAGTTGCTGACTAGTAAATTGATTCCAAGTAATAGTTGCGACGCGAGTATGAATATTATTGTTAAATGTGTGTACTAAAGTGATGCCTCAATTTCTTTCACTTTACATTATAAGCTTTATTGCAAAACAATAGCCACGAAAGGGAGGAGAAAACTGAGTACCTACCAAGTATAATTAATATTAATATAATTATTCTTAAAGACCTGACATGCTTCTTCTACAGAATATCGACTCCAATAGAAAAAGCGCCCGGCCCGTCAGCTACACTCGGAACTCGGTCTATTTCTGGCAAACGCGCACAATTTTGCGCATTTAAGATAGCATTATGATGGTGCCTACCATCCCGGTCAAGTGCCAGTTCTGAGTGGTCCTACTGCTATTTATTCTGATTCTAACAGAATACTTGTGTCTCATAGGGGAACGATAAAAAAATGATTATAGCGATCATAAATCTAGCCGTTCTCTGGCGCACAAATACAAATTTGTATGTGGCTACGCGTGGAAGCCTCGGACGTAATTCCCAGTGTTACGACCACGTGTAATTATAGGCACAGGATGTGTCGTCGTCCTGTGCAATTGCAATAGCATGTTCAAGTGTATGCGTGCTGGCGTGTGCGTGTGTGTGTTTATTTTTGCCACGCACGCATACACAAACACATTTCTAAGTATTACGGACTGAGATATTATTTGTGGTAATATAACCTTCTCAAAAGTTATGTTGTCACTTCGGATAAATTTACTAATACGTCTGTTTCTACTGCTAAACAGGTCGCGTGCAATTAATTCTGAAAGTGTCAGTGCGTTTGAGACGAATTTGAAATCAAAATCGAAAAAAATCTAACCGATGTATTCGAAATTCCCAAACTAATTCACTCAAAATTTTATAATAAGAATGTTTTAAATAAAAAAAACATATGCCACCTGATACTGTTTTCGTGTGAAGGGCTAAGGTTCAGGTAACAGTGACGAAGGCTCGTCATCATCCTAATATTTCACCCTACCGCAACCTACCACGCACATAACTGTGAAGATAGGACTGTTACTGTTAGTTGTTAATAAAACTATGATTTAGTATCGCTGGCCTGACACTACTGGCCCGCTGACGCAGTGGTCAGTGAACCTAACTATTGCGCCAGGTGTCGTGGGTTCGATTCTCACCAAGATTAACCGTTTGTGTAATGAGCACAACTATTTGTGCCGTGCATAAGTGTAAAAAATATTTATTTGGTTATGTTTAAATATTATTGTTAACAAAGACCAGATTAATTGCCAGTTGGCATTTTCAACTATTACATTTTCGCCCAGGTGATGATGAAAAGTAATGATAGATAACCGAGAACATTAATTTCTATATAAATTCTTACATAATATCTATATAGGTATATGTTTACATGCATACTGTATTTTATCAGCTGCTTGGTTACCGTGACAAAAGTTTTCTTGACGCTCACCTACTTTGGGGTCAGAGGGCCGCGTGTAAAGATGTCCCCAGATATTATTATATCGTAGTATTAACTGGTAAGAGAAATGTGGGAATGGAATTCTAAGTAATTCCTGCACATCTCTGCGAGTGCATAATAGCCAGTATCTATTTTATTTGATGTTGATCACAGTCCAGTAACAACTAACATGGACGTATCTTCACGTCTGTAATCCCCGAAAAGGCAGGCAGAGGAATGCAGAACATTCCCACGTTTCAGCAGTTACGTTTACGTCTCACTATGGAATAGGTGGTGAGCTTATTGCCATGCATCGGGCACATATCCAGACTCCGAACCACTACCAGAATGTTTAAGAGAGAAATCTACAAATGAAAATGAACTAATAATATTGTAACTGAAATAATTATATTGTAACTATACATGTCAATCAACATTTAAAATACGGTGCATATACACATACAATATGTAGATTATACGGTCATTGCTTCGTCTATTATTCGCCGCATTAAATCAGGCTGTGACTGTTCTAGACACTTCCGAGTTCTTGTATTTTTAGTATTCGTGATTCTTGAGTTAGGTAACTGAATAAAATGAATGATCGCGTCGCACACCGGCATTATCTCCGTAATAGATATGTAAGCGGATACTTAAGCGGGCCGAGCATTGTTATACCATCAGATAAACCCGGCGTAAGGGGGTCAGACAGGCAGACAAACGTCACAAAGAGATTACAGGATCGCATCTCCGCATCTCATCTGCGAGCACCTGTGGCCACGGTAGCTTGACGGTTCGAGGTTTATGAGTTAAAAAACAACGCCGAATCGAAGTTTACGATTCTATAGAAGCATTTAGTTATTTCAAAGTAACTTGTTTGCTTCGTACACGTTACGTTTCGAATGTTGCACTACTTTTAAATCTAGTTTTATATTAAAACAAAACATAATTAAAAAAATAAAATAAAAATTATTATTAAATTATTATTGATTAAACATAGTCATTACAATAAGTGGCAAGGGCCCCTGTACTGGGAGGTGTCCCGTGTTACTGGGTATCATTCAAATATAACTATTGCTCATAAAAATGATTTGGTAAAATAAAACAGATTATAAATCTCAATTTATATGTAGAATAAAAATTCAAAGTTAGACAGCAAAAGTAGTCAACTGTAAATCATTTTCTGGTTTTCTCTGCCAACTCCGTAAAGGATCATGTGTGATGACTAAATAAACGAAATTCTAGTTTACGAGAAGCATAGGAATATTAAATGAAATATTTTACAAAAAAAAAACATTTTGAAAAAAAAAGGAATGTTGCAACATACTCAAAAAGAGTACTTTATAAGAACAATCAGAGCACATGTAGTCCCTGTACGACAGCATCTCAATCTTGTCGCTCGAACACTTATCATAAATCTCTATCAAGATAAACGACATTTAGGATTTTAATGGCCCTCTCGATTTATTAATGCACCATTCAGTTAATTCCAGCGATGCTCAACTTGAAGTACCTACGGTTAATTGAATTCACTTACGACTTAATAGTGGTCAAATATTAATAATTCGATTTATTTTTACCTAGACCACACATTTAGACCACGACCACAAATTTTATCGTTCCTCTAAGATGCGAGTGTTGTGACCGTAAACCCTAGTGGAATGGATTATGGAGCGTTAGGAGCGTTCCAATATACTGACAAACATATGACATTAACATACTGACATCTTTATACTTAGTCGTTTTAGAATCCTTCTAATTCTGACAACGCCCACGATGATCTACGTCTTGAAATGGTCGTTGTGAGCTTGACGTGAGCGTGAATCACAACGTCATTAGTGACGTGTTCACGAAAACCACAATGATCGTGAGCGCCATCTGGAACGACCAAAAGATGTTTATGGTTGTTGTGAACCGTTAGTGGAATGCAGTCTATATGTTGTAGAATAACCGTCAAAATACGTTTTGACAGTTGTCATAACAATACATTTCTATTAGTATTTCAGAAACGAAATTTAATAAATTATTGCCTAAAGTTTGAATACCACTGCCTCAATGAATGACGGCTGTGTCTGGATGCCTTTGTTATCTTCGCCTGATGATTTTTAATTGGACCACGTTGCCTAAAACAGATGATCGTTAGTTGGATGACGCGATCGGATCGCGGTCATTCGAATAATGAGCTGCCACATTGCTACATATGTAATTGCCTTTATATTATGCTACAAAAGTATCAATAGGGCACGTTCACACCTGATGTGAAACACCCACTGCAATGCACATCTGTTTCCAATTAAGAACAAAACCAAATTTCTATCCGAAATTTCAGATGGTATCTACATCTGAAATCATGACTGATTTCTTATCTTACACATATTTATTAAGTTCCGAGAACAGAAGTTAATTTATTGCCAAAATATGTTAAGAGACATGAAGCCAAGGTTTTATAAATAATATAAAAAAAATCACATACATAATGACTACCAATGTGCACTGTACAATTTTCTGTATTAGAAAAATGTATTTTTAACACATGTTTAAAACTCATAATAAACATATATTAGTAAGTCCAAAAACAAAAAGGATATGTATGACACACCATTAAGGAAAATACCGAACAGCCAGAGATATATAAAGCAGTTGCAAGCCGTACCGAGATCCCACGGATCGATCCCCTATCTTTAATTGGTTTATTTTACCTAAAACAGCGTGTACAGATCGTTAGATGGGATGGTACGCTGTTGGGGTAACGGACTCTGATTCCGTATGTTCGCTAGCGACGACATTGTTACAACGCCCGCATTCGAACTTCACGATCACGATCTGTCGTCGTGTCGTGACGGACATATTGTTTTACATTATGGAAAAAATCGAGTGACACTGATTTCTGAATTTTTAAATTAAAACCTGACACATCACCCCGCTAACATCAATGTCACACAAATTTTCGATGATACCCTTTTTCATATTTATCTTATATTTCTCACTTGAAACTTTTTGTAATGTTTCGGTATTTGGATTTACAATATACATTTCCGTGATGAAACATTAAGATAACTGGTAAGTGTACTAGCCTACTCTGGGAGTGTAATACCCTCATCTGTTTATTACGTCTTTGTTAATTACAAAAGTGATGTTAATTATGTCCTTTTTGTACATACATATATCCAACTATTACTACATAACATTAAAGTTATATATAACTCTCCAAGGATCTAACTAGAGTATTCATAAAGTTCATTAAACAAATTGAAATAATTAAATTGCTACATAGATACGTACCATTAAATTATTTAATGTTAAGCTATAATCGTACACAGCCGTGTTCTACCAAAGTAGGGTAATCCAGACAGTTACCTTCCCCTGTCATTAGCACCGTTTCAGTAATACTCACTCCTTAAAGTATGTTATTTCATCATTTTCATTTATACTTTTCGCTTTAACTGTTAATCAGTTATAAATACACATACATCGTAGTCGTATACTATAAAAATAATTATAGTTGCATCTCCACGCTTTACAGTTCGAATCACTAGCTTTACAGTGCTTATTTACTTTACGAGCGTATGTTTTCTTGATACCAGTATTTAAATGAGTGTAGACTAGACGAACCGTTACTTTTATTACGTTTTATTATTACTTTACAGTCCGCGAACTCGAAAATGTGCTGTTCGTTTGTCGCAATGTAAAACATTACGCATATGCAATAATCATCGCAGTGCACGAGGAAGAATCGCCGATACATAAGAAGAGCCGTTGTCTCCGCCGGAATCTTCACAACCACATTCGTTCACTGAGAACGGGTTCAAGTACTTCCGGGGTGCATGAAAGGAGCCTCCCCGAGCGGCAACTGTTTGATTTAATTCCAACACATACTGCCCGGCGCATCCTGGACATTGCGACTAATCCATTCACCACGATGGCTGATCACTAACGATCAGCTATCAACCCGACGAGGAAGAAGAAGGAACTTCCGTAATTAATCAAACTGATCCGAAAAAAAACTTCGTGAATATAACCAATAATATACTTATATATAATAATAGTTGTTCTTTTTCAAGTCACCGCAGTACATCCATTGACAAAAGCAGAGCGTCTGTTTGAATTACTAAAACAAATTACCTGTGCACATACTCTACTTAAATAAGATTTTTAAATACTAATGAACCTGTACCAACGCAAACGTTAAACGATTTGCGAGTAGCGAGGAACAAGAGCAAAGGAACACTCAATGAATGCCTGTTAACACGCCAAAGTTAAAATTTATTCAATAAAACATTTAAAAGTGTAAAGTGCTTTATTCGAGAACGTCAATTCTTGAGTTTTGAAAGAGGCTTCAAATCCACTGTTGCTTCTGTGAATCAGTATTCTATACCTACTTTCGCCGCTATCATACTATATAATTACCACTTTAATTTTACTTTTGTGCCAATTTGAAAATGTACGAAGACTGAACTGACGATGAAGTTCCAAATAACGCCTCGTAAATGACGGCACGTCTAGCTTCTTTCTGGATTCCTAGTTACCAACAATATATTATACTATACCAGATCTTTCAAACTCCAACGACTTATAAATATAATAAACAATGATGAATAATCGTAAAACGTGAAAGTATTAGCAAGTACAGTACAATTCGCTTATCGCTTACAGCTTACCCAGTCCCAGTGCGACTCCTCACGGGCACGTGAGTTATATATGAGTAATGCCCAAATATAGTTATGGTGTCATTGTCATGAATGTTAAATAGAATCGATTCTTGTTCACAAATATCTCTTATGCCATGTAACAAGTTTTTGTGACACTGACAAATACACTCGTTCCACCGTCGTCGTCTGCCGCGATAATACAGCTAATAAATTTATATGAAATACTGTGCATATTTAGTTCAAAACATCAAAATACACTTCACTTATACACATAAAATGGAAATTTAAATAATAATAGTATAGTAATGTTGTGTAATGAAAATAAATAATGAAAAATTTCACAAAATCGAATATTTTTCCGTCCAGTTGTGTTTTAATTCTCTTAAGAATGAGGATTAACAACTTATACTAATTGTACTAACTCGAACTCGAAGTTTCCCACATCATTGATGTCGTTGCAAATGTCTATAAGCGACATTGTCTGCTTGTGATATTTGTCTGCTTGTTTTTACGCATTTTCTTTTTTAAAATATTACCAAGAAAATAGTAACACTACCCAATTAGTCTTTATACGTTTATTCCAATTTATTTCTTTTTTCATACATTTCAGCTTTAAATCGCGTCACAAACAGTAATAAATATATTTTGACAAATACTGCATGCATGATACGGTTTTTTTGCTTGAAAGATATAAATAATAAAACCGTTAAAAACTAAGTTTAATTAAGTCAACTCAAAATTATAATACGAATGACTTGTATCGATCCTATGGAAGTACTGTACATATGTACGATATAAAAAACGGACAATTGTTTTATTCAAAATTTCAGCCAAAAATTAACTAATCAGTTAATCGTGTACGGTTAAGCAATCAGAACTTAATAATATAATAACACTATATAATTTTTTATGGATTTCGAAATAGGTTTATACCTATTAAGGATCGTATGTTTTGATATTTCAATTGCCAAACTGACAAAAGCAAATCGTTAATTTGCGGCCACGTCCTTTTTAAATATCAGTGTAGGTAACTTTATAGCAAGCCTTACGTTGTTGATTGGCGACAATAACAGAACGTGTGGTGACGTCAGTATTTCATATATCTTATTGTAATTATGGTGAAGTTAGAATTTCATATCTCCGATTTTCATTATTATTGATACTAAGCATTTGTGACAGTCACCTGAAAAAAAATAATTCAGTATTAATTAATGAGCAGTAAAGATGTCGGAATTTAGGCGGGAAAACTGAATAAAATAAATAATAATGTCAGATTGAAATCCTTTTTAATATTAGTAATTTTTCAACTGTTGTTATTTGAATGTAAGGTTTTATCTATTTAATAATTTTATCGTTCAATTATTTTCAATATTTGAATATTTGATATACCTCCTTATAAACATGGCTACAGTGTGTGAGAGAAATGAAATCTTTAAATGATCAAAATAGGCGTGTGACAGCAATGAAAAATGATATTTTGATATATTTTGAACATACACTCTTCAGTAAACATTATACAATCTCCAGCTTGCATTAACTGACAATACAGTATCCTATACTTGTTATAAACAATACCGGCATAGATATCTATAATTATAAATGTATAATTAATTGTTACTCAACACGCAAGCGGAATACACTAAAGGTATTAATACTAACACGCACAACGATTCTCACAGTTAATAACTTTCGATGTTCGCTAACTGATTGCGGAAGCCCTCCAAGTATTACGCAACTGAGCAACTGGGCTTTTGTCAGCGCTGAACACACACTGCACCTCGCGCGCTGTCAGTTTGCGTTGTGTTCCAACGAAACTCCAAACTTTCATGTCATTCGGATACGGCGTTTAGGTATCACACATACATTAAAATATATATTTAAAATATTACCTTTGTCATATAATTATATTAAAACATTACCCAGGTATAAATGTTTTGCTGTAATTGTACATTAAAATGTACATAAAGTTTTTTCAAGATATCAAAAAGGCATGGATGACTGGTTAAAAAACATAAAACAATATTTTTTTTACTATTTAGTTGGTGTTGTTGATTGCTAATATTTAATAGCTTCTAAGAGTTTCTAATAGTGAATCTTTACCTATTCCATAGTGGACGTAAAGGTAACTAGTGAAACTTGGAAGTGTATCACACCCCTCTGCCCACCACTTCGATTATTACAGACTTGAACTTATAGTTTTATATCATACAAGTGAAATAAGTACTTAATAAAAATTAGTTACTTACCAATAAGTAGTCAGAGCCGCACTATTTAGTCAGTATGTACACTACACATAGTAAAAATCGGTACGAAAACATTACCTAATAAGCGATTTCAAAGTACCGTGTCCACTTCAAATATTATTCTAGTTTAACACACACTCGAGAGCTTTGTCTGCCCACTCCCACTGCACAAAGGCGTGATGTCATACACGCAGGTACATACAAGTTGAACAGCTTACTGTACAGACATAGAGCGACTAGAAATGACACATTATTTAATACGGAATTACAATCACTATAAAAAATTGTTTTAAATAACAGGTGAATCAAAAATATATATTTAAAAATGAATCTGATTTTATATATTTGTACTTTATATATAAACAGCAATTGTCTAACTAAACAGAAGCGAATGTTTCACCCAGCTCTGCTATTAGTCCTCGCAATGATAACTCTTGTTGTAGCTGTGAATGATTTTTGTTACTCCGAGCCGTCAACGTTCAGTATAAAAATTGTTTACAGTAGAAAATTTGGCTACTTAATATTCAATGTAATAAACGTTTTATTTATATATAGTTTTAATGGAGCTTTATAGTGATAATTAACTCACATCCTGTCATAATTTAGACAGAAGCGGAGGTTTTTTTAGAATTAAAACTATAAAATCGGTGATCGTTTGTGAATAAAATGCGGTCGTAAGAAATAATTACGTCGAATCACAAATGAAACGAATCGAATCATATGATAATATTTACTGTTAAAACAGCCGGTACGTTTTTAGCTAAATGCAAAATTATCTATGAATATGCAAGTGTTTAAATGCGAATATGTTATTTCACTTTAATTAATTAGTGGCCGTCCGTTCGGCGCTGCGTATTTTACATATCGCTTGAATTATGATACAAATATATATAACAATTCAAAACAGACGGTGTTCTGATATAGGTGGCACTCAAGTAGTTTATAAAATTTTATTATGTCGCCTGAGAAGTTTTTTTTGAAATCGATTTCGTTGTTACCATGCTCCGTTACAAGATTTATATTGGTTTTTGTTATGTTCATTCTGTGTTCTCGTGACTGAACTGTGAACTCGTCACTACTGCCACTCCTGTTTGTTATCACAAAGCGGAAAAACATTTTCAATATAATAAATTAATGTGACAAAATGTTGAAAATAATACAACAAAGCTACAATCTCCCGCTGATATTATTTATGATGATATTTTAAATTTCATAAAGTCTGGTTCCGATAGAGTAATTATCATAAATCACACGGTGGCAGCGCAGCCTCTTGTATCCGAGTGCTAACTTTGGGCAAATAAACATTATTAATAATATTTTTATATTGATTTACTTTAAATTTTTCAAGCGTTCATTATTATTTATTATAAACTTAGGTAATTATATTGAATAGCTATGTACTGTTTAGATATGCATATATTTTGTATAGGTACCTAGAATTTTATACTTGTGAAATGGAAATTAATAATATTTAGAGAGATTTCATATAAAAAGATCAGTATTATTAGTGTATCGATTAAAAGGGATAGGGAATGAATTGAAGATGATAAAAAAATGATAAAAAAGATGATAATGTAAATAAGTTTGACAATCGCGTTAATTTCAGAAGCCCGACATGATCACATAACAACCGCTCTATTTAAACATAAAAATATTAATATTAGAACATAGTATCACGTTTTTATTACCCCAATAGGTATGGGACTGTTGACATGCAACTCAAAATATTTCTATAAAACCAAATGTTTGCCGAGAGCGTATAAAGTACCAAGCTGTATAAAACCGCAAGAAGTCACAAAGAGTCAATATAATACACGGCATTTTTATAAGAGCGTACAATTACTCAGCTGATCGCTTCTTGCGGACACAGGTCTCGGATGCCACACAAGCGCGCGAGAGCCGGCTCGCATGTCGCAAAATCAATGTTTAGTCGCACCGTACATTTCAGACCGGACAATGCAACCGAGTGTAGGCACACCATTAAATACGCACAAGTGCACACACAGGAAGACACGCTGAGTAGATGTCAGTATGCTTACAAAGGTGTTCGGTCTTAGACCAACATATCTAATGCGATGTTATATTATAATCTGTAATGCTTATTAAATTTTATTAAAGCGTCGTATAAAACAATGACTTGCACATTTTCTTGAATTGATATCGTGACTGTTTATATGATCAAAAATTATTTGAAATATATTTTAAATACGGAAGAAACATATTTATCGGTAAAGTTGAAACAAGCAAATGTCGTATTCCTATAAGTTTATTTTTTCCGTTCTCTATACTTTGATCAGCCGACAGCAGTACCCTGTTCTACAAGATTTAAAAGAATTACTAACTTACTAAAAGTACAATCATCTCAAACAACGTAATTAAATTTGTTGTCTTAGTTGTCTTTAGTAACTTAGTTGTCTTTTCCCAACAAATAATTGTAAAACAAAAATTATAATTTTAATATTTTTCAAAGAGAATTGTCCTTGTATTCCGATAATTATATTTATGGTAAGTTTTACTATACACTATTAATATAAGTACTATGGTCGAATCGTGTATCTACTAAGAGAAATCAGGACAGTCCCACTCAAACCCGGACTCGTGGTTGATACACCGAAAAACCCGCTTAGAGAAATATTTATAGGAATTTTGCAACAATGGCGCGATCAATTTATGTAGGCTAGCGAAATTAGCCAACTTCCTTCGAAGCCCGTTCGATACGTAACACTGAGTGTTAAGTCACCTGTTCGTGTTACAGTGTTCACACGATATTATGAGAGTGCCTGAGCTCAACGGTGTGATATTCTGACTTTATTATATACAAAATTTAAAGCATCCAATACAACAACAGTTTCCGCAATATATTAATAATAAGGCATAACTGTACATCGTTTACACGAACATATTGTATATGTGTAATTTTTGTATATTAGGAAAGCAAATTGTAAAACTTTTTTGATTATTCACGATACTTTTGTTGAAATAATTTACGTTAAAATTGGTTTAGTTAAATATTGTTTTTATTATATCATAGTTCCAGGTTATTTGCGGGCTAGATAATAAGCAATAAGCAGATTTTAATTGTTACCGTACCTGTCATGGTAATTCCACATTCAACACTCCTCCTATAAGCGTGTAATAGTCGGTGCCTTCTGATTTACCTCACCTCAACATAAATGAAAATTTCATATTTTAGCATATTAAAAAAACAAATAACCGCTATTTGTTCTTTCACCTATTAGCTCGGTGATATTAGGCTCGTTGTTTTCTATTGCGGCACCATTAAACTCTACTTATATGTGTTAAAAAATCTAAATCCTAAAACCGGCTAAAGCGGTATCTGTACTCCCATTTCGCTACTCAAACATTGCGCAGTTTGATTAAACTCAATTACAACATATCAAAACATCGATAATAATAAAAATCAATCTCTCAAACAATCCGGTCGTTTACGCCTATCGTTAAAAACATCAAAAGATAATAAAATATACGGAGCGTGCGAAATTGTAAAGTACCTCAATTAAAGACGTTGCACTAAATTTGGTAGACGAAAATTGTTTGTTTCGATTTAAGAGCGATTTATTGATGGGAATATTAATAGTCAATAGTTTTTATTTATTGCATTCAACCGTTATAAAGATTAGTCACATTACATAAAATACATTTGTACCAACGTAAACTAGTTCTAACAGTTATTTACATCACTGTGACCTACACGGACACCAACATTAAGCAAAAATATAATTTCGTTAGGCACTGCGAGAGTTGGTTGGATGAGCTTGATAGTAGCTTAAAAAAATAAGCAAAATTTAAAACGCAAAATTTCCAGTACAACGAAATCCGTTTAACAATTTAAATCAAAGTCCGATCATAATGAATCGCGCGCGAAGCTGGGGCGGGCTGCTAGTGTAATTACAGTTTTATATTTTCACGACGCGTACGCAAGTGTGCGCCAACAACCGCCAATTATGACTGGCTAGCGATTCGTAATTATTTTAATATCCGTTTTACCGGTCGTATCCATTGTTGCAGTACAAAAAAGAATACAACCGTTTAATTACATTACAAAGAAATATTTAATTGACCGCTGACTTGAAAGCGTAAAGAAAATATTTTAACCTTACGCATACAATACTATGACCCAATATTTATCATTTAAGTCATTTCTGTATTCGAACTAGTAATCAATATACGGCTTAGATTTTTTAATTACTAGGGTCCTGTATTCAAATCGTGAGACATCTGCAGCTTCGCGTAGTTAAGTGCATTTAATATTACATGCTCAAAGGAAACAATGACAAAATCTAAAAGAAAAACCCTATTAACATCAAGACATACCCGAATAATTCATTTGCGTCGTACCGTCAGAAACAATGGATACCCGCCAATACCCCAGTGTCCAATGCGATTACGGCGCAAACCGAAGTCATTCTTCATTATACTTTATAAACTCGACCGTACGATCTATTCACCGGTTTCCATTATCAATAAGAACGTATACATTTTGTTGGATACTTGTTATACATATGGAGCGAAATAGATTTTCTTCGCGTGGTTACATAGTAATTGATATCTACATGTGGATATCATAATGTACACCAAGTGAAAAAACGGTTTTTAATTGTAATGCCGCAATATAACCTAGTGCTATTGAAAAAACGACAATACTTTTAAATACAGGTAAATGTACATCCCTTAACAGCCTAAGCCTGAGTTAGCTAGCTAGTAATTTGGCTCTGCTCGCGTCTGTTATAAATATTAAATAAGTGTTAATTATTAGTACTTTTTTCGTCAAAATAATTGTTCTTTTCAAATGCAGTTTATTAAAGCAAAACTATATATGTAATTGCGTTGTAAGAATATTTAGGTTTAAATTTGCCGCAACAGA
>DWEI01001148.1:0-17713 GCA_018245875.1 Mysoria ambigua | reverse complement strand
ATCGAAACAATATATAATATATTAAAAAAAAAAGATTGTCCTCTCTGAATCAATTAACATAATTATTATACATATATACAAATGGTACTGATATACACTACGCTTTTAGCTTAATTTGTTTAATATATTTATGTACTTAAATAAACAAATGTTGAAATATTAAGGATGAATATCGAAATTTTTCTTCGTTGCAATTTTACTATCGCTTCGTCATAAGCAAGTAGTGGTGTGACGTTACTGAGTTTACTTTGTGAGGTCGGTCAGTAGTGGAGAACCATCATTAAAGCTGGTAGCGATATTCGATCCACGTTAAACAGTGCGCGCACGCAAGTATTTGAGCGCTATTTACGATTATAGCGGCGATGGCGCCCGCGCCGAATGGTATCAAACGGATTATGAAAGCAACTCGTGTAGATCGAATTAACCAACGTTTGGATGCACGTCCCGACGCTCTCGTTGACGATACTCGTGAGCCTGCGTTTGTTAGTAAATTGTTGAATGCATATACATTGATCGGAGCATGATTTAACGTATTAACAGATCGTATTATAAATGGGCATGTATAAAAAAATGCATAACATTTAAGTCCAATTATGCGTTTTAACTAATGCGTTTTAATAGTGGAAACTTATTAATCTAAATTGTCGATGATTTAGTACTGTGACAGATGTACAAAGAGGCAGTATATACACGGTGCTAAAAAAAGGATCATTTCCAAGGTGTTTTCTAAACACTACAACAAAATGTATAAAACATAGTCAATTGGTGATGTTCGAATATTGCACATATATGAAAAATGAGTACTCCACGTATGTTTCCTGCAGATCCCGAATCTTCTAATAACTGTAACATCATATGCAAAGTAACATGACGCCTGTATACTCTGAACAAGTAGACAGAGCAGTGTGGTATACACACATGTTTCATCAATTATTTATACGTCGCAGTACTGAGAAGATGGAATCTTTTGGTATGCAACGGGTACTATAAGCCACTATTAGAAATCTAAGTTGAAAAAGTAATATCAGTTTTGCCACAGAACCCAAATTAAGGAAATATAAAAATTGCGATTACATGCTCGTCATTAATACCAAGTCAGAGTCGTGGTTTCCAAGAGGTACTTAATGCAAATTGGAAATGATCTCAATATAATTATTCCGTCCTGGAACATAAACGTAACCGGTGAAACGTGGGAGTGATCTGCAATCGTCTGTCTACCTCTTTGAGGATTACAGGCTTGAAGTTACATATCTCGAAATGCCATTTACATTGTTAATTCTATCACAACAGTACACGCACCATGTATAGGTCGATATTATTTCAATAACATTCGGCCGTTACCCCTACGCTCAAGTACCTACGAACATTTAATACTAGATAAGCACCGCATACGCAATAAAGAATCTAGTAATAAAATAATGTCGTCATAAACGATCGGAAAATAGCACTAAATCAGTATCGGTTGATGTAAAAACTGATGTTCTGTGGCCGGCGGCGCGTGGGCGGGGCGGGCGGAGGTCAAAGTGTGTGGATAAATCATCGTTAAGCCTCAGTTCCATTAGCGACGAAACCCGTTAAATTATAACCAATCAATGAATGGCAACTGAACCGCTATTTGAAAAGCCTACGGCCAGTTTCGCTTATGGGAACGGGAGATGATTGTTTTGAAATAAAACCAAAAAATAAGGGAGATATTGATCAGATTCGTATAATAATTCAGCAGTAATGAGATGCGATAGTTATCAATATGGCTTTAGATCGAGTCACCGAATCGCAAATAAAATACGAGTCCTAATATACATCTACGCATAAAAATGTACATGTAAGTGCACAGTACTGTATTATGTAAGGTATACAATTTAGTGTCTCGCTCAACATTTAGTATACAGAAGGGATATTAAAATGTGGCGTGCAACGTTACGAATACTGCTTGCAGTGCACCGGCATCCTCTATGGAATACGCATTCGATTTGAGGTAAACGCACCTGCTGATTACCCATTAAGGTTTTGTATAACAATAGTCATTATATAAATTAAAATCACCATATGAAACACTTTTAAGACGTGCATAATAATAACCGTTTTTATTAATAAAAAAATCAAATCCAGATTCCAAGCATCTGCTAGAAAATACTACTAGAAAATCTAAGTTAGAAAATCCAATAATATCCGACCCGGAATTTAAACCAGGATCCTCTCGATCGGTAGCGGCGCTCGCAAACACTCGACCAATCAAACAGTCACTATAATAAATACATATACAAATATTTAGGAAAAACATATTGGTAAACCAATAAATGTAAATCTTATAGAAGCTCGTCAGTATATCAACATTATGTGCATTCACCCACAAATGCAGCGTGCAGTTTCGGCGCGTGTGCGCTGCAGTGCGTCGCTCGGTACCCGCGTCACGTCGCCATGAGTTAGATTTTATTACTGCGCCTGAATTTGTGATTCAGAAGCGCCAGCGATGACAGCCAAGCGAAATGGTAGGGCGTTACAACGTTAATGGTGCACATACGTCAACACATTTAACTTTCAATCTCTCAAGCCTCTCGTTAAATGACGAGACACGTGTCTCACAGTGAAATAATTAAAATGGTAATGATAGTAACGAGGATGCATTTATACTTCCAATAACCTTTAACTGATTGATCTGAATATTTAGGCAGAGGAGTTTAGTTTCACGTTTAACCAATTACGTTTACGTCCCACTATGAAGTACGTTGTGAGCCTAACTACTAGAAAATCTGAGTAAAAAAATCTATTATTATCACCGAGCCGACTATTGTACAATCCGTGTAACAACCGCTTAGGTACAATGCATAAATATAATGCTATATGGAAAGTACGTCCACGGATATCAGGTCTATTCAACGATAAAATATTGACTATTTCAATTGATTTATGCCAATGATTTTTTGAATACGAAGTAGGTAACTATCGTACTATATATAGTGAGTCATCATTCACAAAAAGCATTACTCACAATATTCAGAATGAGAATGGTTAAGACTGTAGTGTGCATGCTCGCTAAGGACGCCGTAGCAGACTTCACAGCATTTAGGAAAACATTATTGAAAACTGTATAAACTGTATTCATTAATACATCATAGCAATGATCTTTCGATTGATGTAAGTAGAATTCGGTAAGTTTTTAACCAGTTTTAAAGAATATAGTAGAACAGATACCACGTACAAATGAATGTAACGATTGAAAAGAAATATCACGGAAGTGAAAGCGAAGTTCCTTTAAATGGAACATAGTTTTAGTGGAACATAAAAACGCTTCTAAGGATGAAGGGTGAAAGACTTCAATTTTAGCAGTGAAAGAACCAATTTTATGCTGTATACCACAATGCTTACACCGATGCTTACACGGACCTTAACACGCTAGAAATCGAATACCATATTGGTATACTTGCTGTTAACAGAACCAGAAATCTCCGAAAAAAACGTGCATGCATGAAGACAGTTCTAAATGTAGAAGCAAATCGGCACTCAGTACCCTCATAAGGACCTCTCTTGGTGATATAATAATCATAACGCCATATTTAGAATACATTGTCATCATCCGGATTATCTTAAGCCCATAGGTAATAACCGCAGGACGCTTTTATCCTCTCCGCGCCAACCTGACCGGGTCACGTGACACTCATCTGACCCGTGTCATTAGCGAACCGATAGATTTACTGTAGCCCGACTCTCTGAAACTTACGACTAAAATAACTTTACAGTTCGGATCGGTATTAACATTCGAAAAAGCACCTTATCTCTTCAAGAATAAAGTTTAAATCAAAACCGATAGAGGCTAGTATTATGTCGGGTTACTTTGTGCCACCCAAGACGCGCATCAGCTCTATAAATGCATACAATTTACAACGTCCTTAAGACGAGCTTGAAAAGTTGTGCCCGTCCCGCACAGCTAATGAGATACAATAGAAAAATTGTTCCTGCGTCGAATTAATTCAACTCTACGCCCGAACGACCGCGAAGACAACACTCGTATTTCATTCATTCGTTCGTTCGTTTCTATAAATGGATACGGGTACGATAGGAACATGTCCATTCTGAGCGTGTGCTCTCGTACGTGTAACATAAGCGAGATATATTATGACGCAACGTAACTTCATGCCTGTAATCACCGAAGAGGTAAGCAGAGGAATGCAGAGTTACGTTTACATCACACTGTAGAATAGGTGATGAGCCTATTGCCATGCGCCGGGCATATATTCTAGAAAATCAATGTTAGAGAATTTTATAGTGTTCGACCCGGGAATCGAACCCGAGACCTTCAGATCGTTTCACGTTTTACCAATTACATTTCGTCCCACCACGGAACAGGTGGAGAGCTTATTGCCATGCATCGGGCACACATTCAGACTCCTAACCACTACTAGAAAATATGAATTAGATAATTTTGTAGTATTCGACCGGGGAATCAAACCCAGGACGTCCCGATCGGCAATCGCACTTGCAACCAACACGACAGCCTATATATTAAATTTACATCAAGTTTATATGTAACAAGAGATTAACAGCTAGCCTACAAACTCTTGATGTAATGGGCCCCTAACATCCCATACGTTTCAGCCTTCTATATCGGTCCCCAGATACTCACTTTGTATGCGGCGGACAGCCTCCATAGAAATAGACTGGCCGCAGATGTGATAGAATTCGCTCTATTATTTCTGCATAATGCATACAAGGACGCTACGCATAAACATAACATTGTTGTTTCATAAGGGAGATCGAACTTTACTCTCTATATAGCTTATCAGCTACCTTATATTAACATGGTAAGAATATTATGTTAAAAGAAGAATTACAAATATTTCCTATAGCCCGGAACGTTCAGTTTTATTTCCGGGTCTCTTTCGTTCTCCCAATGCATTGATTTCATTTTTTCACAATATGTCAATTGGTAGTATATACATTTAGGTAGGTAGTATATACATTTTAAATTTGTATTTTCAATGTAGAAAGAAAAGATTTTTTTTAAGCAAAAAGTATGTTAACAATACTTTTAACTGTATCTTTGTATTAAAAATATTGTTGTGTTAAAAAAATTGACTATATAATATCACAATCAATGTATATATTTTTTTCCTTAACTTTGTCATTAGAAATTCCTTTTACATTAATTTTACCGTAAAAATATAAAACATGTTCTAAAAGTAATATAGGTAAAGTGAACGTGCGCGTATATAATATTAACAAGTTATATTTTTTCTTCCTTGTACAAGATAATAAATACACCATTTTCACACACATATTATTTAGAACTCCCATTGGTATACAATTTGAATTAATATATTATACTAAACTCCAATAAATGAATAGTGAAAAACATGATACCTATTTCGTAACATTTCAACAAACGCTTCCTTCCACACGGTCCACAAGTGGTTCCACAAGTGAAGACCACCACCACATATCAAACGGTTATTGCATATTTGAATGGATGACGAGACATGTTTATGAGCATCTTATACACACAGAATCTGCATATCTAAAGATGTCATTTATTTTAACACCTCTATCATGAGAATGGAACCGCTAAAATTAATATTACGACTGATTTATATTCATTACTTTTACAAGCCAATCGAAAAATACCGGAGTTTGAAAATTAAACCTGTATTAACTGTCAAATGTAATCTAGAACTTTCTTCGTAATGTTTATGGACTTAGAAAACGTCACGCTTGCGTTCCATTGGGCCTATCCTTGTTAGAAGACGAATATTAAAGTCAGTCATGTTATCGTTTATTATTAGATAGAATATTACACATTCATTATATAATAACCCGGTTCGTATAATAACAGTTATGCTAGCCTATTTTATCCGTTTTTTATATCTTCCATCATCCAAGACAAAATGTCAGGCAGTAAAGTAACATTCTTCCCGCCCTTTAGCAACCCCAAAATTCTCAACATGGTTTAGCATTCATTATCTAGTAATGGTTAGTTTCTGAAGAGCAGAAACTTACAAGATGCAACGTTTATCTGACCTCCTGCCGGACTGGCTGAACAAATGGTGTATGGCCGTGAACGTGGTAAACGGTCGCCATACTATGTCTTCTTAGTGAGCATGAGCCGACAGTGAAGTATAGTGAAGTAAGTGATAGTGATGGGACGTCACATCAATCGCACGTTGTATATGAAGCCCCAGGTTAACCACACGAACAGCCAAGGTACTACAGGCGCGATGCACTGGCACGTGTTGTCCCGAATTACGACCCGTACCAAATTGAAAGTGTACGCCTACATCCGATCTAAGCTGACGTACGCTTAGCTGTGGTACGTAGGCGCAGGTGCGTGCAAGCGCAGCAGAATAACGCACTGCGGGCCGTCGTTGAGGCGGATCGCTGCGTCAAACGTAGTAGTGCGCGATCTAAACTTGAAATCGCTGGTAATTGTATTGCGTTGTCAGCGCGACATATATACGCCCACACCGAAAACCCTACAGATTCCCTTCTCCAGGGGTTCGCACTTCTATAGGTGCACTCGACCACATGATGGACGCCGACACCCGCGCGAAATGGTCAGGCTGACGTCAATCTCAGAAAAGGAGGAATACGAACACCGTCTACACAAAGCGTTAATCACCTAGGAGCAGTAGTCCCTCACGTAACGTCACTAGTATCGTAGACAAACCTAAATAAACTCCCGCGGAAATTGCTAACACCATATATCAATTCAAGGACGCAACGCAGTCGGCGTAGCTATCTGTACAGGCCGTACATCAGCATATAATAAAGTACATATCATGATAATTAACTCTTTATTAAATTGAAATGTAACAATTAATTCAAACAACTTAAAGGGACATAATTAAAACATGTTGAAAATTTCCTACGAGTATGCATGTCACTAATACTTTTTTAAATATTCTGAATCATTAAATAAAATGAAACGTAATTTAAAATCATCAGAAAAAATATTTAAAAAAGTTTGTTTTAAAAGTTGCTACTGTGGTTATATGATACGAGCTGAGATCTTCAAATATATTTTGTGACTTGACACCCACACTTGGTATGCAGGCTGATCAGACGCTACAAAAATAATACAATTATTCATTATTTTACTCCAGAGATAGTATAAATAAGGAAATACAATTTAGAAAAGACACATCCAAATGCGGTCTTACAGTTAAGTAGCTAACAGGCACTCTTTATTAGAAAACCTTTGGTCAGAAATCAAGAGTACCTACAAGTAAACGAGTACAATAAGTTGATATAACGTTGACGGCAATATTCTAATATATGTACGACATCGGAATATGTATACAAATCATAGATATTATTAGTAACGAGAAGAAGGGTTAACTAGAACTGATCTAAATGTGAACAGATTCATTTAATAGATAGACAAAAAACAACAACGAATCAAATCACATTAAAATTCCACAAGGTTCGTATATTTCTTCTACTTTACAATGACAAATGTCTCGAGATATACCTATCCTTATGTTGAAAAGGTCAAAGCGTCCATAAATAATATTGTTTATTTGTTTCCTGCTAATATTAGTGTGGCAGTTCACCTATTTACAATTTAATATAAATAATAATTTATTAATCAATAGTTAACAATTGATTAATTTAAATTGAGCAATGTAAATGTCACAGAATTTGGTAGCTCGACCTCTATATATAAACTTAATTTATACGATGTTAACCAATCTATATACATATTTATTAATGAATTTATATTATAAAATAATGGACAATCTGTAGAACTATCTATAATTGTAAAGATTTATTGTACGGGCGTCGCTGTTACCACCTTTACTGTTAAATAGTTATAATAATCGTACTCCTCGTAATATAAATTTATATTTGATGTTATTTAAATATTGCTATATTATTACAATACGTATGACAACTTATCATCCATTAGCTCAACGATTGATGTGAATAAGTTAAATGGACATATTTTTTATTATTCGTTTTATTCCACTTCGTTAATTATAAAACGTTCCGATCTCAAATGTCAATAACAAAACAATAAGTTGTATTATTGCTACGACGTGCGCTGGACGATATTTCTAATGATTTCAGCCATAAAACCAATGGCGCTGTGGCGTATGAACTCTAATTAGTTTTACGATCAATGAGGGAACGCGACAAATCGTGCAGCGGTATCCATATTTCATTTATAACATCGTAAAGATCAAAAGTCGATTTTCAAACAACTTTTATTATATTCTCATGTTATTAGTACATAAATTTCATGTTAAATTTGATGGCACGTGAAGAGACAGTAGACATTTTCGTTGGTCGTAATACAGCAGAATATAGATCACCTTGTATTAAATAACCGCTTATGCTCACAGTTTCCAATTAATCAAACTCAAATGTATTTCTGATACTAACGAACTTCATGAACAAAATATCTCTACACTCAAGTCAATACAAGTACACTATACTCACCTACTCAAATTTGCAGTGACCACTACAAAAGTTGGTTGCCTGCCAACTGCCTCGTTGGTCGTTT
The DNA here is from genome assembly GCA_018245875.1 of Mysoria ambigua. Taxonomy (NCBI): domain Eukaryota; kingdom Metazoa; phylum Arthropoda; class Insecta; order Lepidoptera; family Hesperiidae; genus Mysoria; species Mysoria ambigua. The sequence continues at coordinate 9,216 of DWEI01001148.1, read as the reverse complement.
TGGTTGCCAGTGCGACAGCCGATCTGGTGGTCCTGGGTTCGATTCCCGGGTCGAACACTACAAAATTTTCTAATTTGGAATTTTCTAGCTTCAGTACAAGTTTAATATTATGATCCGATTTAAAGTGAAGAAACGACGTTTAACTAAAGTTTTCTACTTAAGACTGAAAATAACCGCTAGTATTTCAGATCCTCTTAACTTACGATCAACAATCACGCAGAAGTGTAAAGCTGGTGATGCCAGTAGAACTGAACACAGGGGATATTTTAAAATATGTCTGCCTGAAAATATATTCAATTTATGTGATTAATCTCTTAGAACTAGAGTGCAATAAGATTAATTCTATTGTTTTGCTAGTTGGCTAGGGGACACTTATGTTTCCTCTATGAAAATATTAAATTGCACGGTTGCTTTACTAATGAAACTATAATATAAAAAAATGTTGTAATGTATTTTATTTGTTACAAACTCTTCAAAATCTTTATTTTTTAAATAATTGTGTAATTTTATGACCGATAGAATTAAAGATGACCGAGACATCGCAATAATCTTATATTGACGCCATAAACATTTGATTTCGTTCGCGTGCTTTAGAATCGATTTTAAAACGTTTTTACTGTGCTAGGTTGTAAATAGCGACCGCTCCTATTTTATATCTTTGACAAATTCTAGAATCATTAATTACTTCTGGCACATGGAGTCGTTAAAATAGAAAAAAAAGGTCAATTTTAATGTCACTGATTTGATATTCCAAAGAGTAATACATTTGTAATTTTAATGTAAAAAACTTTTGTAGTAAAAAGTAAAAAGCTTCCAGGCTTCTTAGCTTATCTACTTTTTTTCAACATTTTTGTAGCTTGTTGCAAAATAGATCTTGTAATCTGAAGTCTATCTCTATAACAAAGAGTTTAAAACAGAACCACTTCTGTCGTCTCCAATTCATCCACTAAATCCGTTAAGCGCAGGCTTTTTTTTATGAAAACATTGTTATTTAACTGTGAAAAATAAGAAATGGAGATATTAAAAAAATATTTGTTAGAACAAGACGAGGAATTTCCAATGTACAAACACGAACAGTTTAATAGTAAATACCGTTATATCGGGCACCATTTGATTGTTAGTATAGAAAAACATGTCAAGAATAAGATAAAACAATTTCACCCTATGCTTACCTGCCTTTTGTATAACGTAACTTCACGCCTGTAATCCCCGAAGGGGTAGGCAGAGGAATGCAGAACATTCCCACGATTCACCGGTGACGTTTACGTCCTACTATGTAATAGGTGGTGAGCATATGGACCTCTCGATCGGCAGTCGCATCTGTAACCAACACGACCAACGAAGCAGTCAAAACGAGGCCTTTTGTATACTCTTCAAATATATACGTAAGATTTATTGAAACAGTCAACGTTTGAAATCAACAAAGTAATAAGTGGATCAAGACGGTATAGAAATTTTACAATATAAACTCTGAATGAACACTGTTTAATAGATTATGATTACATCTTAATCATAATCTACCATATCGAATTCATTCATTTACCGACAGTTAACCGTTTAACATTTAAATGCAGATTGCCCTGAAACAATTTTCTTGTAATAAAATCACACGAAAGCTGTTGCCAGAGAGTCAGAATTTCTCAAATCAGAATTCCTATTAGCAGACGGTAGGCTATTATTTACGCACTTAGTACAATAACAATGAGTAATGCAACTTCTACTTAATCAATAGGGAATCAGCACAGCTGCACCCACATCGACTTGCAATTTAATTCATTGGTTCAAGAATCTCGAACCAGGTAAGATTTGATTAAAATGATCGCATATTAGTTGTCTCTGACATTTGTAGCATATATTGAACAGGACCCCACATCCTTAAAGCTAGGTCTATTTTCATGTTCCTATTCTAGTACATATTTAAAACAGTTTTCCCAAGACCTGATCCGTCCCCTAATATTGAATTGTCTTTTACACTGCTAATTTATCGCAGAAAAGAAATGTTTTCGTTTTAACATAAATGAAAGATGTTGCGTTATTAAAAGATAAAGCTAAGAAATTTTAATAACGTTATTTTTGTGAAGACCGAGTTGAAAACGGCGCCATCTATTTTAATTTGCAGAAATTAATATTATTAACAGAATAGCGGTTAGCTGTAGAACTGAACATCGCTGAATTACTGGGTTTGTATTGAATAAACACTGACTGCAACCCTATGAGTATGTACTCATCAACCTGCCACTATTAAGCTATAACTGTAATTATGTTCGCCAGAACTTAAGTATTTACTTAGTAGATAAATTTATTTTTTATTTATTTCAATGGTTTCAATACTTTTTTACATTGTTACTAGATGGAAACTCAATGTAGCAAACCAAGGATAGGACGGAATGGTAGTCAGTAGGAGAGACCATACTCAAAAGTGGAGTAGGAAATATAGACTAATGATGATGATTTTTTGTTTCCAGTTTAATTTTTTTGTATGGTTATAGGGTCATAAGCTGAACCATTGTTAACGATGTTTAGATATGCTGTTCAAGAACTAAACTCCATGTAGCCTAATAATGTCTGAAGATATTCCGCGTCCTCGGGATTAGCATTAAATAATGTCTACTACATTTAAACCGTCGATTTCAAAACTGATAAATAAAGCTATTAACAAAAACTTCACTACAACCAAAGGAAAAAATAATGAAATTCTTACATTGAATATTACATTAATTGCAATGTATCCCGATCACGTACAGTTATAATAAACCTAGCCCAGAATGTTAAATTACAATGTGTTAGTACAATAAATATTATAGCCCATACTAAAAGCTGTTTAAATTGCCCAGCCCTACCGAGCTGGCCGACGACACTGACCAATAACATCCTCCATCCACCACAGACATTTAACACTACTGGTTAATACACGTGCAAATGTTCAAACAAGAAACAACCTTATGGCTCACGTCATAATGCTAAATAATAACGCAAATCGAATTCTGTCGATACACAAGTTTAATATGTAGTCAAATTATCCGAAAAATGAACTTTATTTAGAATGTATTAAAGGCGACGTCGGATGTAAGTAAGAGGTGGTCATAAACCACGATCTACAGCCCGCTGTGAGAATTGCACTATATGATTTATTCGTACAAACGCGTCTCGGTATTAATTCACTCGCAATTTGTCATTGGATGTGAGAAAGTGGTATATTGTTCCTCTTCAACAGAAAATAATAATGATAATGCATATTACTTCACCCGCTCTACCACCCAGAAAATCATTTATATTGAGACGAACGCGCCAGCCACTTTGACAAGCACTTACATTTAAATACATCTCGCGTTACATATAAAAAATTGTTGTCCTCAAACATGTATTAAGAGCCGACGGTATCACGCTAATAGGATTTAATCAATACACGTTAAATTTTACATTTTACGTGAAACAAACAAGTTATCACTTCGCCTTGTTGCTAATGTCGCAGAACAATAAATAAGACTCTGCCGGTTCTATGTTCAGGACGATCAATTCCGCGCATTCTATAATTATAACGCTATTTATGCTAAGGTTAGAACAATATTAATATTGTACTAATGTCACATTTAGAACCGATACCAATAATCTAATTAATTTATTATGATTTTACCTAGTAAAGTACTAGATGTAGAATTAGTAGGATTGAATTGTACAATCAACTGAAAAAATATACTGTAGATATAGTTACATGGAATTATCATATTCTTTAGTGGTGTGTGTTTCGGAGTCTGCATAGGTGCCCAATGTATGGCTGTAGGCTCACCACCCAAGCCATAGTGGAACGTAACTCTAAGTGGTTTAATATGGATGCTTATTACCCTCTTCTGCCTCATTCTTCAGGAATTACAGGCATGGTGTTATATTTATAATAATTGCCAATAATTAATTTCGCAATGTACAAGGCCCCAGTACGTTTGAATTTTTTTCATTCTAATTTGTATATCATTAATATTTTTCTTGAATATAATTCTCCTCGCAGAATGAGAACGGTTAAGGCCACATAATCTTTCAATTATGCTATCAAAAATAGATCTCATATACATAGTTATTTAACAAGTACTCTATGGAACATTATATGATAATCATTACTAAAGCAATGCATTGCATACTTATTCGCCTAGTGGTTTGAAATACAACCTTTCACTCCGGGAGTCCGGGTTCAAATCCTAGCGCGCATCTTTATACAAAATGTGCGTGTTAGGATTCTAGGGGACTAGCTATAAGGGTCAAGAAAAACATCGTAAAGAGGCCTGCCTGCACTCCTTAGAGTTCTCAAAAATAATTGTTCTCTAAAGCACGTGAAGTCTGTCAACCAGCACATAGCCAGCGTGGCAGAATATGGCCAACCATCTTTAGATACATTCTATGGAAAAAGCCAAACTTTACATTAAATAACATTATAATCTAATAAATATTCAGTCTAATTAACTTTGTCTTAGAATACTTAAATTTGTAACATTGAGAAAACATTCAATCTATTATATGACCATATATGATATCTGTCTGTACACATCCTTGTCACGGTATTCGCGACTTTCGCCAACTACTCAACAAACGCTTGTGTATTTTAATTAATTTTTTATACTCGTCCGCTAATGACCGCAACTCATTAGAACGTTTCATATACTCAATAGAAATCGAAACGATTTTAATTCTAAGCGTTCATTAAGCGTGCGTGCTTTAGCGTAACATGAAAGCACGTAGCGACGGGCGATTTTTGCGAGACACTGAAGCAGAGTGAGACAAAACAATAAATCGGTATTACACGGTATTGTTAATACGTTGGATGATGTGGTACAATCAACGTCAGGGAAGCGGACGGCCCGAGGTGGTTTATTCAAATGTCCTAATAAACTGCCAACCTTCACTTTGAGCCTTCAAAATATGTAATTAGATGTAAACGCCTTACTTTATCGCTGAGAATCAGCGGTTTTAGTATGTTGTAACCTTGATACGTATATAAATGGAAAAAGTACGATCACGTGTGTTATCCCCAAAGAAGTAGACAGAAAAATGTACATAAATAAGACATTCTAAATTAGACCTCCAGGTCACGCGACCTTATCGTTAAACTTTGGATCTATGAACTATTTGGATGCATGAACTATTTTTGCTACATAACCCAAACTAGAACAAAAGTATGTTTTAAAGCTTGGTGTAAGAAAAAAATCAATGTGTGTTGTCAGACTTATTTTATACAGAATTATCAATATATTTGCACGCCTCAGATTTATTTTACCATCAATAGTAATAAGAACGATTTGCAATTGTCAATAATTATTTCAACAGAAAAAGTGGAAGTACAAAATTCAAATCTTATTTTATGAACGTCACAACAGTTTGTGTTCTCGAATGTACCATGAAGTGATCATTAAAAATCTTATAAGTGCGAGAGCTTCGAGATGAGAAAGCGAGTGTGTGGTGGGCACGAGTGGCTGATTCGACACATTGCACTGTTTCAAGCTAGAGGGCGCTCGACGTAACAAGTGCGATTCCCAGACGCCGTGACTGGACGCTAATGTTACGGTGGCCAGCTGTGTAAAACACCGTACAAAAACACCGTACAATCCACCCATACAGACACTGCATATATCGTCACACTTAAATTTCGGTGAAGGGGTGTAGTGACATGCGTTTCACTTGTTATACAAACATGCTACATAGCTGCTATATACAAATAGATGCAGAGTTTTCTAGCGCTAAAGCAGTAATCTGTATAATATAAACCTCGCTTGATTATTGTTGGTATAATGAAGTGCACAGGAACAATAATATCTCAGGGCTTTCTTAAACCTTTTTTTTACATTTTTGCCAGTTGGGACCCTTTGATCTTTTGGCTTTTTGGCGCTGCTCGTTTGGCCTTTCGGCGTACTTGTTTACTGAGCCGGGATCAAATTTCCATTTTAGTGATGTCTACATATGTATATTAATATATGTAGTTTATTACACAACTAAATACCTTCGCGCAACCCTTGCCTAACAGAAATACATATATAACAGTATGTAAAGATGTGTTTAGATATTTACTTATCTTGACTTATACACGAATTTATTGGTAATTAATGCTTAGATTCGTCATTGTGTACGTCAATATTTTACTGTAATGCAACACTTGATAATCAAACATTTTTCAGCAACAGGAATTCCGAATGAGTGCTTGCGATGTGGTCACCACACAGACACTCGACTTATGAACTATTGTTATTTTTGTGTGCATCAGACAGCCGGAGCTGAGATAATTCATACCACAGTAACATCTACAACGCTCTACATAATGAGTCGTTGGTTGTGTTACGTATGAGCGAATGACGTGAATCCTCTCGTGTAGATATAATTATATTTTGTTTTACTTTTATATATTGTTTTACTTTTATATTTTATTTTACTTTGGTATATTGTTTTACACTTATATTGTCTTACTTTTATATTGTTTTACTTTTATATATTGTTTTAGTTTCATATTGTTTTAATTTTATATAGTTTTAATTTTATATTGTTTTACTTTTATATTGTTTTACTTTTATATATTGTTTTAGTTTCATATTGTTTTAATTTTATATTGTTTTAATTTTATATTATTTTAATTTTATATTGTTTTACTTTTATATTGTTTTACTTTTATATTGGTTTACTTTTATATTGGTTTACTTTTATATTATTATATTTACATTTAATACGAAGTAAAAATGTCACTCCTGCCAGATGGAGTGATGATATACACATATTAGTTGGCAGCGGTTGAATAGGACGAGACGAAGATTGAGCCCCATAGCGTGCTGTTGGAAAGTCCTACGACCAGCATTGGACGGTAATAGGCTTATAGTTGATAATGATAAATTTTAAACGAAATAAGTTTTCTTGATAATAAATGTATGAGTACGACTTATACGTTCGCAAAAATTAATTTAAATTTAAATGGCGTTAAATAGTTAAAACATAAATTTTCAAATATTCTACGTTCCGTCACTTAGATAGATATTTAGAGTTACGAATCAGCAGGTACCGACTGACACATACATATATTCATTTACGACATAAAAACCTACGTAGGTTATAATGTTATGACATCAACAGAACAAACAATATACAACTGAACGATTCTAATACAAAAACTGATGCAAACGAGGAAATTATAAGCTAAAACAGTTACAGAACCTTATATTACTCTCGTGTCTGCTGCGCGTACCAACCTTGAAAATGGTTTCAGTCAGTTTCGATTATGTTAATTAGAACATCAGACCTACGCTTGTTCTAGAAACTAATACTATTTCAAAGCTACACACAGTTGTTATAAATAGTCCGTTTAAAACATTGTTTTCATCATCATCATTATGTCTATACCTATATATTTGGCTACTATCAAAAGGCCTCATTCTTTATAAGAAATACCATAAACATTATGACTACTATTACTGTGTATACACATTTACATATATTATACACGAAGTAGTACTTGACTGTGTATGATGCGAATATCGTATAATATAATAAAATTTAATTATATCGCACTGACCACATGCAGACGGTTGGACTACGAGAAAACAAAATACAAAATGGCTGCTCCATTTCACATAGCATAAAATAATCTTTAGTCCTTAATACAATCCTAATCTAACCCTTAGTGTTAATTGCCTCATCAATTAGCAACCACTATAGGCTATAGAGACTAAAATATAAACACATTTACTATGTAGATAATTATAACGCATTAAGACATATTTCACCATAAGTACTTATTTTATACCAACTTACCAACACTTTCGTCGCATATCTGCAAAATTATTGTTATCACATTTTAAGGACGCGCGATCGGCCAGAGCGCCCGTAGCCGCCATTAAGGTGCTTATCAGTGTACATTACAGCCAAACAGGACTAAGTAAATCGTCGTTCTAGTAATTACATTGATTTAATGATGTGTATATAAAAATACTAAGTCGCCAATAACTCAACAGTTAGATTTATGAAAATGTATTGAAAAAAAAATTGAATTCATACTCTGCACGTCGAATTAACTCCCGCATGGTATGACACAGCAGCAATAGAATTGTAGGCACTAGATAATATGTATTTTTATTTACTTATTCACGACATATTTTATATATTAATTATAAAATCATTCGTCATCATAAACATATTGCAGTTCACTGTTAGATAGAGGACTCCCGTGAACGGTTATACCCGTGATCTTCACGCTTAAATCATAATCATTAATGAATTATAATTTATACATTACGATACATTACGATTGTCAATAAAATACGCCACAAAATAACGAAAAATCAATATGACAGTCACAACAAATTGGATATTAGACTGTGCAAAGATAACGCGGTTCATACATATTTCGTTTTGATAGTCCGATAAATAGCCGTCACTTGTATTTTTGACAATCTTTCATTGTGATTTGAAAATCTAACATCTTTAACTGCTACGATATAAACGCTTGGCTCCTGTTGTAAATGACTGCTCTCACTTTAAATGAAGATTATTCTCGCTCTAAAGGAAGATAAACAGTGTTTCTGTTGCTATTTACGTATTTACATAATGGATGCCAATTAAGCGGTAGCGGCCATACCTACCTACTGCTGTTTTCGTTTGTAAGCGTCGCGTACACTAGCGAAATGCTATCATCAATACTTCCGTAATACACGGTTTTCTTTTAGATTGATTTATTTAAAGTGTACAGCTCCAGCACTTGAAATTTCTAGTGACTTGGAGTCTGGATCGGCGCTCGGTGTATGACAATGGGGTCACCAATTATTGAAATATGGGACACAAAATACACTCCTCTGGCTACCTCTACGGAGATACAAGCGTGATGTTCGTTCAGTTAAAACACAAGACTGCTCGCATACTTATGCTACTTAACCTAGAAAGGTGGCAATTGGCCAAGTTATATATTGATTATTTTAATGTACATATATTTTTTATTACACAAAAAATAATTAATACCTAACGTAAAATTAACCAAGTTTAGAATATTTTTAAATATATAACCTAGTACATTTAAATACTGCCTCGTTGGCCGTGTGACTTCGTTGGCCGTGTTGGTTGCAGATGCGACTGCCGATCGAGAGGTCCCGGGTTCGATTCCCGGGTCGAACACTACAAAAAAAAAATTTTTCTAATTAGAAAATTTTCTACTAGAAAAAATCTGGTAAAATTTCTAATAGAATTCTGGTAGTGGTTCGG
>DWEI01001147.1:0-17726 GCA_018245875.1 Mysoria ambigua | reverse complement strand
GCACTGCTCCAGCCAGGCCGGCGGCTCCGACACTTGCCTGTGGTCTTCTAGGTCTGATGGGATAACGATGTGGAATGGACAAGTTTAAAGAGAAGAAGAATGTTATATAAAATCTTTAGAATATTGTCTGTATTACTAGACACATACATACATGCTAGGAATCTTCAAAGCGTAAGGGAATCGCCTTTTTCAGATCAAATTGTTTTATCTTAGGATTCAGTTGCAGAGCATATAACTTAATATCTCGTCTATAATCTCCAAAGAGGAAAGCAGAGGAGTGTACGGCAACGTCCCAGTATGGAATAGGTGGTGAGCCTATTGATATACATCGGGATGATTGTCGCGTGGGGCTATCATACGCGCCAAAGTTTTGAGGTTTAAACTTTTTTAAAACAGAATTTATTATCATTATGAGCTTAGGTTTTCAATCCTCGAGGTCTTAGTCCACGACAGCCCCAGCTTCGGTCAGCAGCCTTATGCAATCGCTGAGTGCAACAGAGGCAACGTTCACCCAGCAGCGAGGGGTCGTAGCTGATGACGGCGTGGCGCCGGCGCGCCTGGTAGCCGCGGCGCGCGCGCGGCGCGTGCTCGTCGGCCGCGGGGTCGCGCGCCGCGCCGCCGCCGCCGTGCCGCGCGCTCAGCTTGCGCAGCTCTGCACACAGCGGGGAAGGCACATCGTCATTACCACTACTGATGATCACCAACCCTTTTATCATTGCACTGATACACGCGAATCTCCCTCTTACGATGAGAAGTTTTACAACCAAGGTATGCCACACAAGCCAGGTGCGACTTGCCAGAACGGTAAGGTTACACAAAATAAATTTATATCAAATGAAATTTGTATGATCGGTATTACGAATTATAATATAGAATTGTTTATTTCCAATTATCACCTCGTCTCTTCAATACGACCATGCGTATTTTTTTATCATTTTATCTAATATATAAATAAATAACAAAACACAATGTTCGGCCATCAAATTATATAGACCGATGCACCCGTCCGTGCGTATTATGGAAAAGGTGCTAGAAATAAGCAACTTTAGTTTTAGTGTTGCTAGACAATAAAAATTGCCAAATAATAAGGCAAAAATTAGTAATAATATTCACTGATTTTAAAATATCACAAAAATGACTAATATCATTTAAATCACTGTTCAATTGCTTTAAATCCAAATTATAAATACGTACTTGGTCATTCACAAAACGTCAAACAGTTTCAAACGTCAACAAACATCAATCACAAGATGCGAATTCACGCGGGAAAATTAAAATTCACTAATAAACGACCATAGACAACATAGAATTGCAGTTATCGGATAACGTTCAACGCACAGATAAATGTTACGGTCTGATCATCGTCATGATCAGAAAATTGTAAAAAAACCTATTACAAAGTAAATGCTTGTTTAATTAATGAATATGCTTGGTGTGATATAATGACACCTCCACAATAAATTAGTTTATATTCTAACATAAGTGTTTTAAAAACTGCATAAGCACACCAATAGAGTTTCTTTCGCCACTTCTTCTCCATAGCGAGGCATTTTCCGAAGCGCTGGTAGTTTCACTTGATCTACAAAAAATGTTGTAATTCTAACGAACCAACTCTGTATAAATGGATATTGAATTCGAGAGCATTTTCTCCAATACTGCCACATCGAGCCATGAGCGACCGATGCAGCTCGAGCGCCGAGATCCCCCACTGACCTCTGTCCCTGGTCTTGCGTATGTTATGGACCTTCTCGTCCATTTCCCGCTTCTTGGCGTCCCACAGCTTGGCCAGCTTGTTGCCGAGCCGCGTGCTCTGCTCGTGCCGCTCCTCGGACTGCAGCTTGTACAGCAACGACAGCCGTATCGCTTGCAGCTCGTCGATCTCCTGCAAGAGTACGATGCAAGTACACTTTGTGGTTTCCCTGTTACTTTCTACGCCCTATCATGGAACAGAGGCAGAGCCTAGTTCCATTTAGAGAATAATAATTTATTTATATGATTATTAATTTACTGGTATAACATGTTCGCGCGAGAAAACTGTATAACGCGAGCCTACTCTCACACCAGTTGCTGTACTCCCCGTCTCTCTCCACGGCGCGGCGTCGCGCGCCCATGTTCAGGCTGGTGTCCGTACGGAATAGCGTTAGCTCGTAGGGCGAACGCGACACCCCATACCAGCGCGTGGCGTACACGTGTCCTTTAATACGAAAAAAAGGACTTAAAACTTCAAAAGGTTAATAACATTGACAGGGGTGACTCACCGCCTCCCTAAATATCCAGTCCCTGGTCTCCACGTCGCTGATAATCTCGTCTCGCTTCTTCAGGCCGCGCGGGAACTTCCCGCTCTCTATCAGCTCCATCCACTTGCGCGCGTGGCGCATCCTGCGATCAAAAATTGTTATGTTACAAGAGCTCTGAATCTATGTTCAATACGTAAGGTTAGATCACGCCTCAGAGGTAGGAGTGCAGTAAACTTCTACGATTCATCAGTCACGTTTAAGTCCCACTATGGAACAGGTAATCCTATTACTAGACAAGTAGATAATACGAATTAAAGTTTAACCATCTCATCTATATACAAGTATATCGTAATTCATATAGATAATTTAACTATACCCAGACACAGACCAAATAATTATGCTCATCATATATATATTTATCCTAGGTAGAAATTGAACCCCGACGCTAAGGGCAGATTCAGCAGACATTGGACCAACGAGCAAGTCAATGTGCAATACTAACTTGTTAATGATTTCGGTGGTGTGGAAGTCCGCCGGCAGGTCACCTAAGCGGTAGGGTTTCCCAGGACCTGGCAACATTGAGGTCATATCGCAATCAAATTTAAAAGATAAGTCTCAAATGCGGACATGGGGTTTCGCCAATGTCGTTTCTGAGATATCCGGTATATATCCGCGATGTATCGTCTGTTGTCTGATCACTTTACATTTGTTCATGGAGTGCGGACATGAGCGTCACCCGTGTCGTATCCTAGATATTATCCATCAGGTATCCGCGATGTATCGGTGTCTGATCGTCTTTCTGTTTGATCACATTACATAGCGCAGTCCTTAGCCCCAAGGTTGCTTTGTTTTCTCGCGAAACCCTTGTTGTATGTACAGTGGTGAATCCTTTATCTATTGTTGTACGCGGATTTGTCAAGAGTGAGCGATGCGCTGCATTCGTATATGGGCAATTATACTTCAAATATGAAATTAGGAACAAACAAATGTAAGCAAACGTAACACTTAACATCACACCTCTTAACTCCCGAGAGGTAAGCAGAGGAGTTTAGCACACTCTAGCGTTTCACCAATTACGTTTACCTTTAGATTTTCGAGAAGTCTCTCGGTATGGCCATAAACTCAGCACCTATTCTATAGTAGACCGTAAACGTAACTGGTGAAACGTAGGAGTGTACTACACTCCGCTGCCTAACTCTTCAGGGATTACCGGATAGATGTTGTGGTAACTACCGTTTTATTTTCTATTTATTGTTCTGTTATATATCTATTTACACAACTGTGTTTTAGGTAGAACATACCCCATTCCAACTTGTCCAGGTACAGCACCTCAGGGGTGTTCTCGCAGTTCTCAGCGGGTTTCGCATCCGGCTGCCAGGGCGTGGTCTGCGCTGAGGACTCCCTGAACGACGGCCAGCATTAACAGGTCATTTTATGTACTGTTCGTAAGCCATACAAAATATTGACCAATTGTGATCTGCTGATAATCATCTCCAAAGACACTTAAGACCAGGTATATCCACGACCAAATGCTGGATACGGCAAGCCGAGAACAGGAAGCGGTGGCACGCTTTGAGGGAAGCCTATCGTATGTCCAGCAGTGGACTGAAATAAGCTGATGATATCGATGATGATATTCACTGGCTTCGTCCACAAAGGCTGATCAGAGGATCCGTCTAACGGCTGGTATTCTCTTCGCCTTCAAGGGTCGACATCCAGGAGTAGCTACTATTACCTGTATACACTTTGGGTACCCCGATTCCTGGGTCTGTTTGGCTCTGTGTTCGTGAAGTACACCGGCGTCGGGGGGTGGAAGTCGGGGGTGCTGCACTTGATCGCCAGCAGCTTCTTGGGACTGCGGATGTGAAGTAATTAAAGCGAGTTTACAATCTCCGGTCACCACATCCGTTTGGGTCCAGGCGGAGTAAGAATACATTCCCCGACCCCGTACCGGGGTACGGTCGTAAGAGGCGTGTCGCAAGAGGCGACTAAACCCGGCGCTGGCTGATCGCGGTATGACGCTGTCTGTCTAGAGTAGATATAGCTACATGCCTTGGTCGGCTATGCGCAGTAGTGGAGGCGGTGCGAGAGCCTGTGCTCGGCGATCCCCAGCCCTCATGGCCATCGTGGGCAGCATAACCCTTCAGGTAGGCCTATATCCAGCAACGGACTACAATAGGCTGATGATGATGAAGACGTCGCCCTATTGATTGTCAGACGATCGTCATCTTGTGATTTCATCTGAAGGTCTATAAATAACAGTATCCTGGAACACCTTCATGCGGTTATCTAAACATTCCAGTGCGGGGACCGAAGCCACAATCCTCGGTTACACAGGGAGCGTCAGTGACCCCTGAATTAACAGGACGGTGTCATAATATATTTCAAGAATAAATATAACGGCTCTCAGAGTTAACGCAAGTATAAGTTATTTCAAACCTTTTCATACTCAACACACTAAAACAAAGTACCTGGGAAATTGTCCGCTGAATCGAGCCATGAAATGTTATAACTCTGTTTTTCAAAGCGTCGACATTGACTTATTTTCTGACAACATAGGAAAGTTAAAAAAAATGTGTGGTGTCAACAGCAAGGCATTCGATTATTACACCACCAATTTAAATTGAAACCACTCACACCGCGCTGTACTTGTAGCGGTGCATCCCGCAGAGGTCCGGTGGCGGATGGCTGCGCGCCACGTCCACGCGGCGCAGGTAGCCGGCGTAGGTGCGGTCCATGTGCTGTGGCAGGCGACAGTTGGGGTGGTACACTGGGAATGGTCAAAATATCAGTTAGATTATCATAGTATGGCAAAATATATATATGGCGCTGGCAACACCTATGAAAAGCGCTTGTGCTGCCATCTAGGCGATTGTGTTGCCTATTCAATCGCAACGGCGACCCTTGCTTAAGCCACGTGACAATATCAAACTCTTCTGTCAACTCCCCTCCAACACGGACTACGATTTTACTATTGTTGGAGTTCAGGGAAAATTATTAAATCACGTAATGTTTCTCACAACTTTTATTCACAGTATAATTATATCACCGCACTGTCCAGGCCACCCGTCAGGTCGACAAATGAATGTTTTTTCAAGTACTCGCGCCACTACCCTCGTAACAAAACGAGAAATCGATAACATCCCAATGGCATAATGTTGTGTAATTGATCACTGAATCCGGAAGTGGCGCATGAACTTTTACAATCATATTATGTACTAAAACTATTTGTTACATTTAAATATTTAATAAAACTATTTGTTAGCATTTTATTATTTATTATTTGCCGACCTTGCCAAAGTACGGTAGTATAAAACAATTCCCTGTACAACGTCTTAAGAAACTTTAAAAGATCATAAAATATCATCATTTGATTTTAAAAGCTTGAATATAGGTGGCTCAAGCTTTTATTTTTATGTATATAATAATTACTTACCAAGTTGCATGCGCGGATATTGCCTCAACTCTGAGAACATCGTCTTGTACACTGGCTGCACTACCTGTGATTCAAAAATGGAACGGATACTTTCAGCGGCCTTTTTAAATTAAATTTTCGTATATCGCAAGACACCTTTACTATTATTAAACGCGCACACATTACAGAACGAAATAGAAAACAAATATCACTTTATATGGTATCTCGTTCGTGCATGTGTCCAAGCGTATGTCTGTCTCTATCCTTGTCGATGCGTTCGCAATTCAAATTTTAATCTTCCCTGACTCGAATCAAGATTAAGCGCTAATCTAATTTATGAATTTTAAATATTTTACAGGCGACATCGTTCGCGTCGATATTTTTAATGGGTATCAAGGACCGTCAGAAATACAATGATTTGATAACTTGTTCGGATCCTGAGCGAGATCATCAATGTACAAGTAAAGTCATCAATTTCGTTAGTTTTAAATCACAGCTTCATCACATGTAGTACTACATCGATCATTTTCCTTGTGATGTGAGCAACGAGGACATGCCCATTTGAATTTATAAAACGTTTTTATGTCGGAACGGTGCGGTTATATGTCGGACGACTTTATAAAACTAATTAGTACATCTCACATCAAGAGTTTTATGCTAGACGTAATATATCATACATCCTTGGTTGTCACTAACAACATGAGTATTTTTAATGACGACCGCTCGGCTATGTAAAGCATAAAAACAAACTCACATTCAATATTATATGACTCGTTGGGATTTGCAAGATAAATCAAATTATAGGACGGGAGCAGCAATTAATGTGCCCCTTAGATCCTTAGCAGTAATATCCTTTTTTATTTGTACCTGGATGACAAACTGGCAGACACGCCACCTGGTGGCACATGGTCACAGTTGGTTTTGGATTTTACAACCCCCGAGAAGTAGCCAATACGTTACAGAATATCTCTTTTCGTGCCCTTGTAGAAAAACCTCGAGTCATGGCGTTATCTTACCACTTGAGCTGACGCCATTGCTGCCCTGAACGCCGTGCGCGCGTAATCCCGAGCGCCTGATACTATGAATGCTGAATCTGTGTTAAAAAAAAGACATCATTAACCGCTCATTCGTAATCCCCGAAGAGGTTTAAAAATTTGGTCCGCTGTGGCTGTGTGATATCAGAGCAATGGCTGCCATAGCCAAGATTGCAAGCCCATAACGGCAATAGAATCACTATTGGTTATTGAGATACCTATTATTGGATTTACTATTATTGAGATAACTATAATTTAACTATTGGTTATTGAGAATACAGCACTGCCCTGCTCTGCCTTTTGTTTAAATACAAGCATAACGTTACGTTACAACGCTAATAATAAGGTATTTAATAACAATTATATTACATGCAGGTATGTTTTCGTGATGAGTACAGAAACCCACCATATAAATAATCGTGCACTCGCATTTTGGAGACATTACACCTCCTGGGTGCTTCAAATATTGTTTCACCGCTCATTTTTTATGATAAATCGAATCAAACTATTACATTTAACAGTTTTTTTCACGTTGACAAAATAATATTGATGTATTAAGTCGTTGCTAAGTAATTATTATTACGGTATATAGAATTCTCGAATTCGACGGGAAAACTTGTAAGTGTAACTTGTAAGTATTAGAACAAAGTTTGTGTAAATTATTGTATTGATAAAAACATATTTTAAATATCAGGGTAATGAAATTGAATTAATATTAAAAGATACTTTTTAAGTTTCCTTGGCTGAGAAAAAAATTCAGAGATATCCAAATGAAAAAAAACGAATCTGTCCCACTAGGGCCGCAGCGGACCAAATGACAGTAGGCGGCCTGCTGTCAATGTTTAATGTTGAACTCGAACAGAATATAAAAATTTGGTTGTAACCGCGAAATTGCAATCAAAAAGTATTCTTAACACTCAATTGTGACTAGAAATATAAGGGCAGCGTGAATAATTATACAACTATGTCGGACAATGAAGAGCCTGCAGCTAAAATGTCAAAATTAGATGTAAGTTTAACAATATTTATTGACCACAGAGTTTATAATGTAAACATTAAAATATTTTACACCTCATGCATAAAGAGTTCATAACGAAATAGTAGAGACTCTTTCGAGCTAAAGCTTTTTGCACTAACTTCAGTGTTAATGCGTAATAACCATGGTTTTAGACATCTGGTCCAACTGTAATTATTGTTATTTTTTTTATTAAAACACTGTTATTATATTATAAAGCCGAATCCCTCACAGAGTAAAAAGATAGCACAGACACTGGTTTTAATACAGCATATTACTAATGAAATAAACCACTTTCTCATTTATAAAAATTGGTTAAATCTTTCGGATAGTTCACTGCCAAAATATTCAATGTTCAACACTGATTTTTTATTTAACAGCTCATATTAAGATATATGCTTCCTAGGACATCACAAACACACTTAGAAAGTGCCTGTTCACTCTTTACTTGAATCATTTCAAGTGAAAAATAGATGCCGGTAGCTAGGCTTTAATGCTAAATAATCCTTACATTGTTGTACTGATGTCACATGATATGATTACTGAGGTGTATGTGATTGAACTTTGCATAGTGTATCTAATAATGACCCTCTCAGGGGAGGTGTATTTCCAGCAGTGGGCAGACCAATGATGGCGACTAGCTCCAACTTCAGCAGTATCTGATCATTATTGATGACTTATTAGTACTTATGCGATATAGAGATAATATAAAATGAATTAAAGCATTAATGTAAATTTTGGTTCGGACAATGTTGAGAGAACGGCTGATGATATTTGGCGCTTGATTCTCTCTGCCTTCTTTGTGAGGGACCTTGCGTGAAGATGTGTATGAAAGTAATGTAAATTTTTTCAGTCTCTTATCAACAGAAGTTTCGTAACCCTCGTGCTGGGCATGTAGCCAGGGGACGACAGGAGCCAATCATGGTTTTGGTAGGAGACATATGCCCATTAGTGGGCTGAAAACGCTGATGATATTGCAACAATCCTCAGAATTATTGCAACAATCCTGAGAATCCTTATCCTTATCATCAGAAGGGAGGCTGCTTCCTAGCGCATGATGGCATGAAAACTAAATTAACCCTTTAGTCCCGGTACTAACGTGTACCATTGAAAACACCTGGTGGTATACCATATAGTAAAAAAAGAAATAATTTTCAAACAATGTACTTTTATTACTTACTTGAAAATTGAAATCACCTAACAAAGCAGAGGCAACAATAAAAGTAAAATATTTTCTTTGATTGTCACAATATTTTCAGGCACATTTGTATGAAAACTGTGTTCACCAACGTGGTCACGGCTCAATAATGACCCATAACCTCCAAATGTATAGACTAAACGCAAGATTATGTATTACTAAATGTCAAAAGAATGGCCTGGTACACTTTTCTATTGATTATAACGTTCAAAAAAAATTTCAGGTGTTTTCATATTTTGTGGTACATATATGTATCGTTCAAGACGAAAGGGTTAAAACATACCAGTTGGAATGACCAGCAAGACTCACTTTATTCTCTTTATAAAATCTCTACCCTTAGAATTCATTATAATCATCTAAGACACATCTGACACTAACTTTATAAACATACATGTTAATATGTAACAAAAACTATCAGTAAGTCGCTTGTTAATACTTGTTACGGAGATTGATTGTTATATACTTGAACTTTTCTTATAATTACACAGCTGCTCCTCTGTAAGTTTAATAGTGAATAAAGTTATGTATCTGAAATATTTTAAAAACGATGATATTTTCTGCTGTCACATTATATGTGAATGCTCGAATTTTTGTCTGCAGCATCTCGTAAGTTTGTTTTGAGGCACCACATGTAGTTTGTTAAGAAACTTTGTTTTCTTTCTCGACCCCATTTTTATACCACCATCGGGCACAGGTCACTACTAAAAACCTTAGATTCACACTCGCACATCATAAAAAATACACTACAATAAGATATATTTGCATGTTGCTGTGATCATCAGACTGATCTTCAGCCGGAGGCTGAGGAGATGGAGAACGGTCAAGAAGAGTGGCTCAGCGAGGATATACTGACGGACGATGACTATAATCAAGGGGTGAGCTGTCAACATGTTCATTTAACTGAATCATTGGTCCTATTGGTTGCAAGTGTGCCTACCGATGGAGATGTCCTAGGTTCAAATCCCAGGTTGGGTCTTGTTGGAGTTTTTTAATTCATATTTCTAGTAGCTGCTAATCTCTGGATCTGCTGAACCTATTCGAATGGGAATTTTACTGGAAGATAGAAATAATGTATAGGCTATTACTTATTCCAAAATTACCACTGGATCAGGATTTAGACAGGAAGAACCTCATCAATATCAATTTTAATATAATCTTTGAAAAGTTTCAACACTCTCCGTCTCTTTCTTACATCATGTAATATCTGTTTTCTTCGTTGAAGCATGTACCCTCATTCACCTCTCAGGCGGACCACGACGGGGCAGATTCCAACGCCAACACGAGCCAAGACGAAGGTAACAATGATTCCATGGAACACATGTCTCAAGATGCAACAGATCACGCCAACGAGATGACAGCGGATGGGAGCATTGAGCAGACACTCACCAACTTTGAGAATTCCGGGTCTAATGATCAGGTACAGATGGTGTCAGGTACAGATACTCATGTAATTGTACACAGATAATTTATTCGGAGTGTCTGTCTGTAATATTAAAATAACCGCTTCTTACTAGATGCATATGTATTGTGTACACAGTACATATACCAAAATAACGATTTTTACAGTTTTTCTGTGTTTGTTTGTTCCGACTAATCTCTGGAACGGCTCGACCGATTTTGACGGGATTTTCATTGACAGATAGCTTTAATAATGATGAGTAACTTAGGCTAATTTCGTTTAAGAATTTTACAATTATTGTTGTATCTGCTAACAAAACTATTACAGACGAAGTCGCTTACTCATTATATTTTCTCATATTTATATTATATCTTGACCACCGCGTTCATTGACCAGTTGCAGATGTGTCTTCTGATCATTAGCAAGACCTAACAGTTTGAGCAGACAATTTAATGTTCTATTAAAGTTTTCAACTTAAAACTCCTGGTTGTATCTAGGAGTCTAGATATTTGCTTGGTATGTGACCCACCAAATACGCTTGTGTACTGCACCGCTCTGCCCACCTGCTCAGAGATTACAAGTGTTATGTCAAATATTTATTTATAATATTTTACTTCTACAGAGTTAGTTGAACCGAAAATGTATGAGTTGGTTGTCTGGAAGGAATCTTAACCGATGGCTAATCGGTGTGGGTAATATTTGTGACTTTGCTTTACCTCAGACAGATCTTCCTGAAGAGCTGGGCGCTTTCCTCATCAGAAGAACGGATAGTGGCGTCATAAACTCGACTATAGACGCCAGGCAACCTGACAGTGATCTCGACGAGTCCACCAAACAGTCAGAGGATGATGGGCATGACACCGACGACCTCCTGGTGAGTACAGCCTCGGGGAATATTAAAGTAACTGGTGGAGAACAAAAGACTTGTTAGAAAAAAGTAGCTATTGGAAATCATATTTCAATACAGGGGTTACTAAAGTGTGTAAATAAAATTCTTCAACCTGCTATCTGGTGGATTGAGGGTACACTTAGAGATTGGCAGCCATTGGATACGAAGAGCTGAAGATTGAGCTCAGTGGTGTGGTTGAAGAGGATTATGTCCAGCATTTGACTGAAAATACTGACATTCATGATAGGGAAACTTTTTAAATATCATCATCAGTCTATTTTATGTCTACGGCTGGACCTGGAAGGTTCTTGCCCATGATCCCCACGCTGGGCACATACGGGTTACGGTTCTCAGAGCACAGGTTCGTGCACCACCGACTGCCAAATTCCACTCTTAATTAAATATTCTGCAATGTTTAAATGTACACCCTTTGACAGAGGATGTTAGAAGACGACAACAGCAAGAAAAAGAAGGAAGCACCATCAACGCAAACTGTTCAGATCAAAGAAGTCCAGCGCTCCAGCGACGAGGACGATGATGATTATATATTTGAGGTGAGGAATTGAACATTTTTGGCTTTATCTGTCATTATTCTTCACATCATGGAATGTCCAGACTCTGGTCACAAACTGTCTGTCCAGGCTTCGGTCTGGAGCCACTACCAGCCATCGCACCTATGACCATCGTCAGATCTTCCATGTGGGTGAGGTAGATAGACAATGAATGTTACATACGAGGAATCCCAACTAAAACGACAATCCTCGACTTCTAGAATGCAAGTTAAATATTGGAGGATACATGACTTTAGACAATATTGACTGACAGATTGCAAAATACTATTGTTTTGTTTACCGTCACGCCTGCTTTCCCTAAGGGGTAAGCAGAGAAATTCATTAAACCCCCGTGAATCTGCTGTTACGTTTACGTCCCACCCAGCAAAAGGTGATGAGTCTATTGCCATATACCGCATATTTCCAAACTGTGCCACTACTAGAAATACTAAATTGGGAAAGTTTGGTTGGCCGATCAGGGGTTTGAACCCGGGACCTTCTGATCGGCAGATGCGCTTGAACACGACTTAAAATTCAATCAAGAATCCTCTAAGGATGGAGCTGATATTTTTTCCGTACACACAAATGCATCGAATCACAGTACATGGTTAGGTTAGCGGGATCTTTGGACGAGCTTTTATATTTCACTAGCTATAGCTGTTACTGCTGTTCTTTGGGAACGTGATGGCATGGCGTTGCTTCGGCGGACACACCCTGGACGGGAAACTCGCATCTAACCTTCAGGATGTTCACCTCAGACATCTTTCATTATCGTCCACCGTCTCTTACCCATCTGCGGGATGTAGACCTCTCCGGCAGCGCGCCACTGAGCTCGATCTCCAGCTCTTCGTGTCCAACCGCTGCCAGCCGCGACATCACCCCACCACCTGGAGACGTCTACTCCAACAGTCATCTTTTCCGCTACAGATGTGATCGGCCCACTTAAAAATATGCCTCGCCAGTTTTCATCATTGATTTTTTCAGTCATGAAAAATTAGGTTTCGGTTTCAATGTTTTTTCCCACCTAGAGGTAGACCTAAGCGTACATACTTGCATCCAGCCGCAGACATCTTAAACGGAGGCCGAGTCAAGAGTTCCTTCAGTAGATGCGCGCGTGTGAGAGAACTTCAATAGATGTGAAGAAGGAGAGAGACGGTTGTAGCCAGTGGAAATCCCCGATCTCTGCGTTCCCCGTTGAGAAATAGGCGTGACAATTTGTGCATATAGACCATCATCAGACCATCATCAGCCTATAGCAGTCCACTGCTTGACACAGGCCTCCACTAAAGAGGTAATGCCCACGATCCCCACGCCGGGCGTACGGGTTGGGCATCGCGGAGCACAGCTTTCTGCACCACGTATGCTGCCGCCCATGGGCGACCAGGGTATGCAGACCGCGCCATGCCTATCCAGTATACCGGAAAAGGGGGTTTTATATAACGGAGAATGTTGGAAGTATGTTAAACAGACTACGAATACATTGAAAGCTTAACTAAATTATTTTTGTTGTCTGTGGCGCCAGGGGCCTCTCGGCGAGGTCACTGTCAGATTGGAATCGTTCTTTGATTTAAGTCACATAAAACCTGTACTTCCTGCAACCACAGCACATCTAGTCCAGTATGGTTAAACCTTGTTTCAATTTGTTCGAAGGGCGCGAAGGTGACGCGGCTGAAGCTCTCCAAGGAGGTGCTGATGAATAAGGAGGTGGGCGGCGCGTTAACTCACTGAGTTTGCTATAACAAAACGTCAGATATCCTGTCAGTGCTGGAGGCGGATTGCGGTTAGCAATCCAATCTCGCACGCGCCCCCGGCGGCCATCCGTCGTGCCGGCCGGGTGCGCGGTCCCGCGCCTGGCAGTCCGGTCGGCCAGTACAATCTGCTTGCAAAGCCGCAGCACCACTACAGCAGTGGTGGCATCATTTTTTGTTTTATTTGGATTATTCTACACCGTTATATACCATCCAATCGCGCGGTAAATTTAAATAGGATGGCTTAATGAGGTTCTGGTGGAGTGGTTAAAAAATTCTAATGGGACGATCGTGTGAACGCTTAAATTGAGGAAAGGATTCTATTCGAAAGACAAATATATGCCTAGACATACATTCTTATAATGCGTCACGAAGTATATTATATGTATAATACAATATTATACACATAATATTATATATGTGTATAGTATATATTTGTATGTATTGTGTAATATTTATATATAATTGCATGTGTGTGTCTGTATTTAATGTTACTGTAGTAGGCACCTTCCACACTCGCCATCGCCCAGGGCTGACTGGTACAGAAGGTCATTAAGCATTAAGTACTCCCTCGTACCCTTAATATGTGGTGTTACAAAGGAATAAATAAACATTTATTTATTTATTTATATGTCTTCCACTTAGGACCATCAGAGATCGCTCGTGTAGTGTCAGAAGGGCCTGACGCAATACGCGGTGGACATCATGATAGACCCATAGTGATGTTCATTTTGTCGGCAGAACCAGATCCGGCGACTGACGGTGGCCAAGGGCGCGCTGATACAGCGGCGGGCCGGCGGCGCGGCGGCGCGCGAGGGCGCGGGCGACGCCCCCGTGAGTCGGCGGGGCGGCGGGGACTCCGCGCGCGGACGGGCGCCAGGACCGAGTCTCCGAGTCGGCTAGGCGGGGGCGTTGAGTGGGGGAGCTGGATAGGAAATTTCGGATACGGTTTTGGATACGGTTATAGGAATAATTATAATGCTACATTCGGATACGGATACAGATATGACATTACTTCGGATAAGCAGTGGAGGACGTTAGCTGCCCCCAGTACTCGGAGTCTTGGATTAAGTGGTTCTCATAGTCTTGTCAATACTCGACTGACTCACCCTTGTACTGAACTTCACAGAGCACGAAGGTGGCGAGGTACAAGTCCGCGAGGCCGCCGGGCGCGAGCGCCGGCCGCGCGCTGTCCGACGACGCCAGCGAGCCGGACGCGGACAGCGCGCGGGTGAGCGAGGCGGCGGCCGGACCTGGCTTTATCAGCCCGCAATAGATGGCGCTACTGCAAGCCTCTAATTGTTTCGTAGTTCCATAAATTGTTAATAGATGTCGCTCTGCGCTGTCTAGCTAGGCCATAGATTTATATTACACAGTAAACGTGTCAATCAAAAACTCTAGGCGTTAGAGAGAGAAAGAGAATGAATTTGGTACTCGTGTCTCTCTGTAAGTAGTCGTATTTGTTAGCGACTCGCGCGTCAGTTACTGAGATAACCAATCGGATACGATTACACCAAATGCATGTTCTTTATTTTTCTATCAAGGAGACGTTATCATTTACTCTATCTATGATTTGTCTATGGGCAAATCATGTATTGATATTTTTCGAACTGTCAATAGAGGTCACTACTGAGAATGAATTTGTATTAGATACCGTCAATAGATGGTGCTATTAACATAATATCAAGGCACGTCGAAACCTGAAATCTCTCTCTCTCTCAGACTTGTAACGATGTACTATTTATTTTCAGAAAAAGCTAATGTCGAGTAATGTCGAAAAACGTCTTACAGTTAGTTTTTAGTTATTATATTTGTGATGTTTGATCTTTAAATTTTCGAGTGACTTGGATTCTTGTCATAGTTCTGTTATTATCGCGTGCAGTGGGAACGGCGTTCGTGCGGCCAACCCGCGCGCGGAGACTTGACACCCGCGCGATGACGTCACTGCGACGTGTTAATGCATAAATATACTTCTGGCAGATTGTTTTATAGACTCATAAGCGGTTACTAGCGGCTTGATCAACATGATTAGGCTATGTCAGTCCACTGCTGGGCAAAAGGCGTCGCACAGCACAGCACATCATTTTCGCTATTAGCTGCTGTATTACCGTAGTTCTGTTCTAAAAATGAACGATAGTTGATTGAATTATCATTTTTGTAGCATACAGGTGTCAAGACTTTGCGCACGGGTTGCACCGTTACGATGAAATGTTATAAATTTTTGAGGTCGTCACAAACGGAGCTATAATATACAGTATTATAGCAGCCCACCGCAGACGCTACACATGTCTCGCGGCCACTGCCCTCAGCACCGTCAGCTATACCGCGCTATGTCCCGCTATGTCTATCGCGTGGCGCGCCACAGATATACATATCGCCGCCGCGCGCTCGCTGTACGCTGTGTTTATGATGTATTAGAATACGCTTCGATGTACATACATATTATAACTCAGTGTGCGACGACCCTTAATGCATGAGTCAGTTTAATTTCAGTTATGTATTGGCGTTTTTTATTAACATTCTTGCGACGCGTGTGCGTGTGAGTTCCCCGCAAAACACGTGTGTGTGTGTGTGTGCGCGCATGCGCGAGCGTGTGCGTGTGTGTGCGTGAGCGGTTGCTTGTCTGTTTGTGTGCATTTTGTCTCGCATATATCCGGCCGGGCCGCGGCCGGCTGACGCGCTCGCGCCCGTGTCGTGTCCGCAGTCGTCGGACGAGGCCACCACCATCAAGCGCATCTTCGGCGTGCGGCGCGGCGCGGGGCGGGGCGCGCGGGGCGGCGCCGGCGGCGGGGGCGGGGCGCGCGGCGGCGCGCGCGGCGGCATCAACGCCGTGAAGACGGTCACCAAGCGCGTGGTCAGCATCGACGGCAGGCTGCGTGAGTGTGCTCCGCGGCGGCGGTGTTCAAGCTGGATGGATAGAATTTTACTTGGGAAAAACGCATTCAAATTAACGAGTGACCCCAATATAGATATGAATTAACCAAACATTTTCTATTGAATACACTTATTCCAAAACGATTGTAGCGAATACGATTAAGAATAGTCCGTCTGTCCGCGCGAGCAGCGCCCGCGGCCGGCGCGCGGCAGCAGCCCGCCGGCCACAGGCCCGCGCCGCGCCTGCTGGACGAGGACCTGGGCCACGAGGAGCACCTGGACGAGGTGCATCCCCGTTTATTTATTTATTTGTTTACAATTCACTGTGTTTCCAAATTGTTGAAATTCTAAAATGATGTAGCCTAAGTTGCTCTCTGTTATATCAGCTATCTGCCAGTGAGAGTACCGTCGAAATCGGTCCAGCCGTTCCAGAGGTTAGCTGGGACAAACAGACAGAAAAAAATTGTAAAAAACGTTACGTCACATCACACCTGTTATCTGTCAAGGGCAAGGCAGAGAAATGTGTACAGTTCCAAGTTCGACCAGTTAAAATCTAGCAAATGTGATTTATAAAAAGTTTACTATTGCCCGACCTGGGATTCATATTCAGGAAACCCATTCGGCAGTGCCGCTTAGAACCAACACAACCAACGAGGCAGACATTTTTCTTATTTTTATTTATTTATTTATTTATTTATAACAATAGCTCAAACTACATCCGACATTACAGACAATTCAATTCCATTAAGTAGCAGAAGAAAAAATTAATTCGGCTAATAAAATAAATTAAATTGCCAAATTGTCATCGAAATAAAAACACCGAGAATCGAACCCGGGGCTCTTGATTAGTAACTCGCTCGCAACCGGTATAACTAACATATAGTCATACGCCGACCGACAGGACCTGTACTCGGAGCCCGAGGAGGGCGAGCAGGCGCGCTCGGTCGCCGACAGCCGCTCGGACGACGACAGCTACTCCGACGTGAGTACCTGTGAGACCCCGCAGCGGGCGCCTCGGGCACCGGACGGCGGACGCTACATGTATATCATAATATCCCGGGACATCTCCACACTCGGCCGTCTGGTCCCAAAGTAAGCGTCGAGAGAGCTCGTGGTCTGGTAACCGGACGGCTGGTAAACTACATATATACATAGAAATATATACTTAAATAGATATTTTTTACTCTCAAATACTATGGATGTATCCTATGGATATGTATTATTGGCAGGAATCAAACCCACTACCCCCTGACTCAGCAGACAGGTTCACCAACCGCTGGGACAAATCTGATTTCAGAGACTTATTAATGAGTATACTTAAGTTCGGTTTCCACATTATGGTGTTAGCCTAGTTTTATAGATGAAG
>DWEI01001146.1:0-17727 GCA_018245875.1 Mysoria ambigua | reverse complement strand
AGAAAATCTAAATTAGAAAATTTTGTAGTGTTCGACCCGGGAATCGAACCCGGGACCTCTCGATCGGCAGTCGCATTTGCAACCAACACGACCAAAGAGGCAGTCCTATATTATATGGCTGGTGAAATGTGAACTGCACGGCACTCCCCTGTCTGACCCTTGGCGCAAATACTGGCGTAATGTTACGCACATACAATTCATTTCTCCGTGCAAAGTCTGCTTTGGCCAGTGAAAGCAGCAAAAACAAATCGCGCCAAGGTATCGGGCCGCTATCGGATATAGGGCAATTTCCCGCCAAAAATGACCGCCACAGAGCCGCCAGCGATACCGTCGACAGTGGCTCGATTGTCGAACTTATCTCTGTATTTCAGAACAAATTGAGAACGAAGAGTTTATTATATTCAGTATTAGTCTTGAGAAAAACCTTTACACTTAAATCAAGTGCTTTAAGTTTTAACATACGTTTAATTGCTACCTACGTTAGTAAAAATTATTAATATTTCAGTTAAAGTTAAAGGTATTCCACAAGTTTTTGGAGAAGACGTGGTGAATGATCTAAATGTACTAAGTTGTTGAATAATACACATAAATAATCATTATATTTTTAACACATGTGAAATTTATTAATATACTTATTTCCAACTATATAATTATACAAATTTTACTAGGCTTATTGGTAAGGTAGTTAGTGAACGTAACTAATGAGTTAAAGGAGTTCAGATTTATGTCTGTTTGCCGGCAATAGGCTCATCCCCTACTCCAGTAGGCCCTAACTGGTGGTAGTGTAAGCATAGCCGGTGATATGAAACATCGGAGCTTATTACTTTCCCTGCTTACCTCTTCGACGATTATAGATGCGATATTAAGTTATTCCAGTTGCATAGCTTCACTTCAATCTTTTCTAGCATTGAGACACGACACTAACTCGCCACTAGCGACGCTAATACGATTAGCATATAAAAGGCTTCGCGTTTTTTAAAAAACAAAACACATGCAGGGCACTTTACATGCAAGTGAAATGCTTCTAGTATGATCGACTTTACTAAATTAATAAATGTATCCATGAATCTATATAACATAATGCCAGTGATCCTTGCAGAGGTAGTCAGAGGAATGTAAAACACTCCCACGTTTAATCCAATATGGAATAGGTGGTAAGGTCATATCCATCATATGAATCAATCTAAATATTTTTATCAGATAAATAGAATTACTCTGCGTCATTTTCATTCCTTCTCCCTTTCCACTGTTACAAACGGGTTCCCTATAAGAATGGAAAGAGTAAAAGGCATTGTCATCCACGCTGTCCAACTGCGCTACAGCAAATTTTTTACGACACCGAAGGTTTTATACTTGATAGAGATACCCGATAGAGCAGGTAACAAATTTAAATAATTACATCTCCTAATTAAATTATCATATATCCTACTATATTCTGTAATTTACTAGAAAATGTTGTACATTCATGTATATAGATTATTTACATTGTTTATGAACAATAATTGACAGCTCTTTAAGTAAATGTCAAACAGGTGAACATTAGAATAGTGTTATATAATTATGTATTATTTACGAAACTTCTGACAATATTATTAACATTTACACTACGTTTCCATTAAAAGCAGCAATATACACATATAAACATATGTCATAAATATATCATTACGATACACACATTCATATAAAATAAAATTTGCTGCTGCTTGAGTATCTACAGGAACATATGCAAGAGTAAGGTTTACTATGATAACTAAGAGCTTTGTTGCCTTCTCAGCTTCATACAAATACATACATTTAGCTCAATAAAAGTATTGTCTAAGAGAAATAGTAGTTTCATACGTACTTAATGAAAATAAAATGCGTAGATGACAGTTACGAATACCATTTTGGAGGGAAAAAAGTCATTCTTTGGAGTTTGATGCATTTCTATTATTGATACGAGTATATCAATATGTACCACAGTTCTATCGTCGTGATGTCATACAGTATCACTGACATCAATTTGTACTTGCTGGAACTAAAGCCACGACTGCAACTATTATTATGGCCAATGTGCTGATCAGAGGCAACTCTACTAGCCGCGAACGGTATCGTCATGCCAGTACTGTGTCACGCTGTTTCAAATCCGTATTGAGAAGACACGGATTGGGTGCCAATGCATTTTTGTAAAAATAGTAACATAGCACTTGTAATATCTGACGAGGTAGGCAGCCTGTTCATCTTTATTAGATATTCTAAACCACCTTTAAGATCTCCCATTAGGTCTCATAACTGTTACTTAACCGTAACTAATTGTTTAATGTGTTGTTGAAAGTACAAAAACGCTTGTCAAAATTTGCTGCTAGAGGTTATGGATCCAATAGCCGACGGTAAGTTGCATTAATTAATGATTATATTTTCTGAATTTCTATTACTGACAAAGAACTAAGCTCTTTATTAAAACGGATTGCATAGAATAGTGGATTGAAAATGTCCACAGTTTTAATTAAATACTTAAATTACCTACAAACTCAATTGATATATGATTTATAGATAAAGTAAGATAAAAAAAACATATTCGTCATTTAAACCAAAACAGTCGACAAATATTAATAGCAAAATATTAATATATTAATAGCAAAATATAAGGTCGATAGCACGACTATTTCTTATCTATATTATTTTTATATTATTATAATTATTACGTTACGCCGAGTTCCTCAACGAACAAGCGTAGGTACGTGTTCATATATGCGTGATAGATATTTGTGTTCGCTTAATTAAATATATCGCGCTTATTTTATATTATTATATTGAATTGGAAATAGGAGGTACTGTTTACCCTGTATCTCGAGAGGAAGAAGCAATATTAGTAAAGTACATTGTAAATCTAAATGCAGTTAAACAAGTAATATAAAAAAGTTGACAGAACGGGATGTCACCGCATCCGGGCTCGTTCACGCTGTGGGTTAACTTGACTAGGACCGGAGAGCTATTTCATGTTAACCGTACGGTAAATTTATTGCAAGTAGCAGCCCTGCTTCAAAGTAAATGGCTTGCAGCGCGCACTATCGCTGTCCTTGTGATATTATTATGTTGTAGAGGTATAAATTTCAACTCAATTACCTTGTAGGTGGAAATTTCGAAATTGTGATACAACTATCGATCGATTGATTACGTTGTGAAAATGTATGTTTCATTGAGACGTAAATTGTGTCTTTAATAGAAATTGGTTAGAGTTTTTGCAGTCTTTAACAACTAAATATAATTAAAAGTTTCATATATTACAACATTACATTAATTTACAAGTGAACCATGCAAATCACTTTAACATCTGCGTCAGTGTTCTTAAGAAAGCCTGTTAAAATGCCTCAACTACAGCAATAATAATATTTAAAAAATCAATAAATGAAACAAATATACGCATATTGCAAATCAGTGTACTTGAATACTCACAAATTGCTAGCGAATTTAAGGATCTATTGATATTAAACTTCAAATGTATCGTGTAGATATGGTCAATTTCCACTACACACATACAAGTATCTCATAGCGTAATAAAGTCATAGGAACAACATGAGTTCCATTATATATCGAATAGAAAATAGCTTATAGTCGAGCTAAATTTCATAATTATGGACCTTAAGGGTATAGTAATAAGAGTTAACAGGAAAATAGGCCACCGATAACCTTCCATGAAATTTTAAGCTAATGATATTGAACCTTATCGGCATTACAATAAGACAGATATACTTAAAAAGGCCGTTGTACGCTTTAACGCGTTGCCTTGAATCGCACATGGCCTTACGTAAGTATTTGAAGTAGTAAGATTTTAAATATATAAGGTAATAGGTGGCGAAGAACCATTAAGTACATCTACATACATATAGTGATAGGTACTTCGACACATTATTGGATGTTAAACTCAAAATTTTTTTTACAATCTCACTTACGAATTTTTGTGACGGACCAAAAAAAAAATTTTCAAGTTATTTAAAAACGAAGCCGAAAGTGACTTATGAAACAGCATCTCGTAAAACGCTTGATTAATTATGTTAACAGTTTTAATGCCACTATATGAGTTTCAATGACTTCTTGTTAGTGTAAGTTGGAAATGATACATTTTTCAAATATACATATATTGTTTTAAGAATAAAAATGTATTTTTTGATATAAAAACTTAGCAAAAAATTTTTCATCCCACGTGCTCGACCAGCCCGGGCGGCTGCGTTAAAATAAATATTAGTAGTGTATTTTGAAACGCAGCTTTCAACTCGAGCAACTCACTACGAGTGCAAGGAAGACAACATCAAACAAAGCAGCACGCGCGAGCGGGACGACACGAGCTTATCCGATCGATAGCCGCAGCCGCAGAGTGCCGCTCGTGTGACGTCACGCGTCCGTCTCGTCATCTTGACTCTGTTCAAGAAATTGTCACTACATTTTTGTGTAAGACCGTACACCATTATCGGTTGTTCGACAGCTAACTTTATGTGAATTTATGTTCGAGTCGCTAATGGAACGTGATTTAACCGATCCCGTTTACGTAACGGTGAGTTACGAATATTTAAGTTGGTGTTAATATTAAACGCTCCACTTAAAGATGAATGCATCACAATGTCAGATAGTTACAACTCAATAATATTTGCTGGATTGTTTAACTCCGTACCAGGTAGAAACCAGTGACCCCATTTATTATCATGATGAAATATAAACAACAATTCGTAATGAATTACATTTAATGTCGTATTGTAAAATTCCTTTTGCTTATTAAATCTCAGCCTACCCCGTGGGGGAGAACAAATAACTATCGCTAAAGTTGTGCAATACGTAGTCAAAGTCTACGAGTTACGTAGCTCGCTACAGCGTAGCTTTGTGCTACCACATAATGCACATCAGATATATTAAAAGTTAATAATGCCTTCGAAATCAAACATTGACAATTATTTTGATCATTATTTTATTTTTATTGAATTACCCAATAAAAGTGAGTCATATGACACTCAAGATATGGTTTGTTTTGGTTCGCAACAAGTGAACGTTATGTAACCTGTGACATGCTATGATCGTTATGGAAATTTGAGATAGTA
Source organism: Mysoria ambigua (assembly GCA_018245875.1). NCBI lineage: Eukaryota > Metazoa > Arthropoda > Insecta > Lepidoptera > Hesperiidae > Mysoria > Mysoria ambigua. The sequence continues at coordinate 12,658 of DWEI01001146.1, read as the reverse complement.
CGTTGAGGTTTCTGTATTGATAACCGACTGGCTGATAATTGTTGCGTTTTAGTAGGCCAAGGGATTGTAAGTCTTATATGTTTATAATTAAGATTTTAATTGTTCTGTAAACTAATCTATTACTGCTTGTAAATATATATGTTTTAGGTACAGATAAGATCAAATATTTCTGTCTTTTTTTAACGTCATACAACATTATTGTGGGAATAATTTTGCTAATAACGTTTACATATTGGCGTACAAAGTAATTAATCTAATGAAAAATTATGCAAATTGCGTACACGTTAAAAATTAAAGAAAAATTTCTGCTTAGGACTGTACTGCCGCGTTGGACAAGTGGTTGTAAACGTGACTGCCGATTAATAGGTCCTGGGCTCCAATCTCGGGTCAGTACAATTGGTTTTTTCTCGAGATTTTTTAGAAGAAATGTTTGTAGTAGTAGTGTAGAGTGTAGATTCATGCTCGGTATGTGGCAATAAGTTCACCACATATTCTATAATGGGACTTAAATGTAATTGGTGAAACATGGATGTTTACTGCCCATTACTTCAGTAATTACAGGTGTAATGTTACGCTAACGACCAAAGCTGCAAATTAAGAATTATTCTAGATAAAATTAGCGGTTGTTACTATTACCGGATGTAATAAATTTAACATGACACTACCTACACGAAAATTAATAAAATCACCAACAGGCGTTTCAATTGACTTGTTCAAGCTTGTCTTCCTTCGTGATTCCTGATTCAATTATGTAGGCAGGCAACTTGTTCTGATTTCGCCGCTCGCTCGACAAATGAAATGTATACAGTCTCATAATCTTTTGTTCTCACGGCATCGGAGTACCAAAAATATATTTAGCGATAAACACTTAGTTCGGTTACGGGGACCGACGATTTTGTATTGGTATAGCGTAATAATACACCTTTGTATTATAACTTATAGCACATTTTTATGGAAATAAATATAAACTATATATAAATACATCAAATTTAGCTTTACTAGTACCAGTTTGGAGTCTAAAAATGTGCCTGGTATATGGTAATGGTTTTACTAACTACTCCATAGCGGGACGTAAACGTAACTCGAAAATCGTGCGAGTATATTATATTCCTCTGCCTACCTTTTCGGAAATCACGGGCGTGGTTACGTCTTCTATAAAACCATTATCAAGAGCCGTAGAAGTAGTGTTAATAGAAACATTTTAATAGGGAACTTTCGCTATACATCAACTTAATATTTTTTTATCGCGGCAACTGTACTTCCTTTGCCTGCGACCTCCCTCGAGTGTATATTACATAGCCATAGCTGAGATTACACCGTAGGTTTAATTTTTAAGCGCGTCCGGCCCCGGCTCGTACTGTGAAGCCCTTAAAAATGCCATGGAGCGCTCGCGCGCATTTTAATTGGACCGTGTAAATATTACTCGCCCATATTAGTCCTGGAACACATGCGAGTAAACACAGTGATTGCTTGGGGAAATTTAGCTTGCGTGTAACTTTCATTTATATCAATCGCTAGTGTCATAGTTTTATATTAAGACTTTTTTTAGACAATGAACAGCGTAATTATACGAAGAATCTCATAGGATATAAAGCGGGAGTCTAAAAGAAAATATGTAGTCTGATTCGTGCTTAAATTAGCTGTCGTTTATGGTGCAACCATTTCATTTTTAGCTATTATAATACTTAGTTAATAAGTGCAGCTTACAGAAATAAATATACTTTAGATAAGTTAATTAATAAATAAAGATTTTCTTATATATATGATTTTAAATTATAATTAATCACCTAGTAATATAAATAATATAACTACTACAGCTTTATTAATATTTATAAATACTTTTGATGTGTAGTGAACGAGTAAGTTTAATAATAAATCATGTACCTACATGAAATTAATTCCAAATAATTCAAGGTGTGCCAATGAGGTATAAAATAATAACACGTGCGAGTACACGATATAAATATTTAGATTTAGCATATTCAAATTGCGTTTCCAACGATTGTGACGCATAGTACTCGTAGCTCACTAATGTAAGCTCGTCATGATTACAACTGTAAATTTATCTGAGATAAAATAAAGATAAAACGGTTGATAACTTAGTGAAGTAGTGTGAAACTCACACTTCAGGGATCTAGACTTCACATCCTGGCTCGTGCTTTTTGTTTACAAAAATTAAATGCGTTTTATGATTTAACATTACATTTAATGTATGCTAAGGACAAAGATTTTTGAAGATTTCCAACACTTCCGCACTTTTTCAAAATGGCATTATATCTTTAAATCGACATATTTTAAGAGGAATTCCGTGTGCGCCAATGAAACGATAAAATGGTTGTTGATGATAAAAGACGATGATAATATACACGCAATTATAAACTCTATTGACAGTAAAAATAAGGTACACTTTAGCAAGTTTGCACGCTACCACAGATATTCCACACATCACCGAGCGCAGCGTCGAAAGCATTTTTGCGTTGTTATAATAATATTTGGATTCTATTAGTTCTCTTCCCGGCCATATACATACATATATTAATTTAGTTATTCTTTGTTGTGCACAAAATATTCTTAAATATACAATTGGCCAGAGCCGCCAATTGTGGCTGGAACACTTGTCATTTTAAGAGGTGACACATGTCTTACAATGTAAAGATAAAGGGGGCTGGTGTTAACGATTTGTATGATGATGAGTAACAAATGAGCATGAATCATTGAATACGAACTTAATGCCTAGTGGTAATCTCCATCGGTCAAGTTTTAGAGATTGCCATCGTTATCATCGGCCTGTTTATGTTTATTGCTGGAGAAAAACTTGCCTCGAGGGATTTAGGCACATAATGCTAATGCATACTGGTTGAAAATTGCAAAACACTGCTTCTCACACTAGCTGTATATCTTCAACTAACATTTAATCTAAGGTAAACGTTTGTGTACAATATTTCCTCTTTTGTATTTCTAGAAACTTTCATATAAAAATATTGATGGAAGATCAATATAAAATTATGTTTAATATAAACTGCCTATAGATACATAACAGAAGCAATGTAGATTGGATAATTCAATATAATATATGGCTACCATATAATTTCCAAGCTGATATTTTTGTTAACATATAATCTATTTTAATTTTCTGCGCGCCGTACTACCACGACATAATGAATTTACCGGCATGCAATTATTTCTCGTAACAGAACCAGGAATGAAAGTTACAACACTCTCGGCATACGAACCCTTGGCTCTTTAGCTTAGGAATGTTTATTATAAGTTTTTTAATAAGACAACCAATTTAACAAGGGTTTTAAACAAAGTTATTCGATATATGAGAAGATAAACATGAAATGAATGAACAATTCATCTCGGGAGTGCGAACCTAAAGTCAAAAAGATAAAACAGACAGACAGATTTGGAAACTACTTCTATGTGAGTTAGCACAAGGACAGGTGAAGTGAGATCAAAACCTCGCGCAGGTATGAGCCTCACGCAAAAGTCGGAAGTAAAATAGTTGTAATCAAACGATGGAAGTAAAAGCATACATAACGGTACCATTATAATTATCATTGACATAATTTAGCGCAAGAAAAGAAGTTGGTAAAGATTTAACAGACAGCACAAAAAAAACCATCGATATAAGTTGTGCAATCGATATTGCCGTAAAAATGTAAATTCATGTAAAAACACGCACTGTGATGACAATAAATGAGTACGCATGGGTAACGTTAAGGAATGAAATAGGTATTTCCGTATTAATAATTTCCGTATTTCCGTATTAATAATTTCCGTAATTTCACTATTTCCGTATTATACGAATAGTATTAGTATCTTAAGATTAAAGTAAAAGAAGGTTCTCTGAAACAAATGCAAGTTCGCTCGCTTCTGAATCGCTCGTTTGGTACAACATTGGCGTAAACGCATTTTCCCAAAATTAAGTTAAATGTAACGAAGAACTTCTAATGCTTAGCAACGAAGATACAAAAAACGTATATTAAAATAACCACAATTAATTTACTTATAGAAACTAGGTGAAACAATCCATATAACAAGTAAAATGCGGAAGAAATATAAAATTTCCAAAAAATATAGGTGCGATGTTGTAGATTACCTTCGTGTTACAAAACCATGCCTCCGATTTAACATTCAGCAGTAACTGCAGTCCATATGCACTTAATTTTTTTTTTAAACCGAGGTCTAACATCTGCCCCACAGACCTTAACGGCGTTTACGTTATGTCATGACAAGCATCGTGCCGACAAAAATAGACACAGAGCTAGAGTCGACGTGCAATGCAATAAAGCACATCGTTAAACTGTTGCGGCCGCTGAATTTATGTCGAATAGAAATGTAGCGCGTTAGCGGCGTTTGAGCTACCGTGCCTCATTGTCGCTTTTATTGCGGGTATTAAATAATTAAAGAAAGAATAAATATTAAAATATTTTATATTGACTGCCTCGTTGGTCTTGTTGGTTGCGGGTGTGACTGCCGATCGGGAGGTCCCAGGTTCGATTCCCGGGACGAACACTAATAAAATTTTAAAATGACTGTTAAAGTTTTAAACATGTTTCAAGAACATGAAATTATTTACGTCCTATTGCTTTTGTTTAGATTCAAATAACATTGATATAACATAAAAACTTAAAAGTACAATATGGAAATCAGCCAGTGATAGCTTACACCCATTCAATTAAAAACCGAACATAATATATTATATTTATTTTAAAACTTTTAATTTCACACATGTTTTCCGCTAACAATATTTCAATTACGTACAACAAAATTACTAATCTTGAGGTCACATTCTCCGACCACTATCGACACATTGGCAACAGTCGGCAGTGATAGATTCTCGTCACTCGACGCTCGTCAACACACATGTGTGACGTGCGAGACGTTGACCTCTCACAGGCCTTTGTCCACTCGCGAGGCGGCTCTCGCTGGCGACTTGTTATGTCAATATGACCTATTCGTATGAAGTGTACATCGATATACAAGGGTTCCCATACGAACTGACATATCAACAATTTCCGCAAAGAAATATATACAAATGTATTTTTTTATATCTTCACGCTTGTATTCCCTGAAAGGGCAGGCAGAGGGTTGTAATACACTCTAATGATTCCCCTGTTAATATTATTTTTCATCATGAATGCGAGATAATTCCAAGATCATAAATATACTTATTAGAGCTTACATAATGTATACAAATATTGTAAATAATAAATGACAAAAGTGTTACATTCTCTGAAATCAGTGCGCTTTTGTGAAAAAAAATATCAATCATACATAATATCAGATCCGTGATTTATAAAGCTGTATCATTATATATTTATAAGTATTATTACAAAATAAAAATACACACCAGGCCAAAATAAAATGTCACTGTAAGATGTATCTTTACATAAAATTTCAAATGTAAACTGACGACGGCACATTGACTGTAATGTAATTTTAACACGCTTCCTCGGACCGGACGTTACCGCATCATCCCATCGCATCGGACCTCGACAATATCACGACATGACGCTTGGCGACTTACAAACCACTGTTACATATTATGACACACGATACGTGTGTGAGTATGTTGTGAAGGGGTAGAGACTTCACCATGGTTACACATTACAAAGGATCTGTCAAGGAACTGTTAGATGTGGTAGTAGGTTAATGAAGTGACTTGACTAATTCTATCTACAGCCTACTTCCGATTCACATCTGACACTAAGAGGTTCATAAATACTTATTTATTTATGAAATACTTACTAATATTATAAATGCGAAAGTAACACTGTCTGTATGTCTCTTCTTCTTGCCTAATCCACTAAATCTATCGCGATGAAGTTTCGTACAAAGGTATTTTGAGACCCGGGATAAAACATAGGATAGTTTTTATCCCAGAAATTCCACAGGCGCGGCCCGCACCAGCGACCGGTACGGTGCGCTCTGCATAATAGACAAGCGTACCAGAGTCGTATTGTGCTAGCATTGCGTGAACAGCTCTCGACATACCGCCTATTCTATTAAAACAGGGCAAAATTGCATTAATCGAGACCAACGTCATTGCCACCACGCATCTTTGTCACAATAAAAACTATGCGCTGTATTTCACATACAAGTCTTTATACAGATCTATAACAGTCCTTTTCTCTGTTCGAACAATGTCTTCTTGACGTCGCCCCAAATCCACGATTGATAACGTGTCGCGACGTGTTCCGCTCGCGGTGGCACAATAGCGACTAAATCGAAATATGATTCGATAAGCACCGCGTCTGATGTGCAAGCGCTTCAAAACCAACGGTAAGGATATTAATAATAATAATAATATCCGGAGGACCAAGCGCCACACTGTTATGATCTATATTAAGTACCGAAGTTAATAAACGCATTCATTAAGCATATTGCTATACACCAGGCACACATCCAGACTGCAAACCACTACTAAAAATTCGAAATTACAAAAATTTTGTAATGCCCGGAATTTGAACCCTGGACCTCCCCATCGGCAATCGCACTTGCAATCAACACAACCAACGATGCATTCGATACATGTATGTATATACAATGCAACTACTTGGTATAAATATTTACTTCAAATTTATTAATAAATATAATTTTCATGCACATTAATCTTAACCTGCAATTTGCAATCGAATACTTGTAATCTATTACTAGATAATGAACCTAGAGAATTCCTATTAACATTTAAAATTCAAATAAATCAATATAATTGTTAAATTTAATTTATTTGCTGTCGAAAACATACAATAATTAAAGCTCCATAAATAATTATGATTGAATCTTAATATAAAAATAATTACTATGTTCTCACGGCCTTCAGGCTATCGATTGTTAGTGCATTGCTATGAGAAATCGATCACACGCTCAATGTATGCGAATCATTTGACACAATCAGAAATATTCGTTAGAACATCGGTCTCCTTTCAGAATGGGAGGGTTAAGGCTATCTGCCCTCAAGGCTATAAGGCTATCTGCTAAGGTTAGGTCTGCTATGCTTGGTCTAGTGCGGGTTAGCACATAAGACACGCCTTAGAGAACGATTTCCTTCACGATTTTTCCTTCACCGTTACAGCAAGTGATATTTAAACTTAAAATGCACATTTTTAAGAGGTGCGCACCAGGTATTTGACCCGGAGTGAGAGGTCGAATTTCAAACCACTAGGTTATCACTGCTCAATATTATTAGCTAGTAAATTATGCAAGCTATAAACATAATAAGTACAAATTTTATTTCAATTCCGATAAATATTTAAATTAAATCGGTTAAACCTAACATTTAAAATTTGTCTCATACACATATTCAATTTAATCATCAGTGTTGTTCGTGTTACGAGAAGTTTATCGAAGTATCATTTTATTAAACTATTATTATCTTCATTATCAGTGTCAATCAATTCTCTGCTGTGTTGCGACATCGCAATGTTCGTATTGCGACCGTTTCAGCGCAGCCAGTAAATCGGAAACTAATCGGTCTTGTTCAATTTACGTAGACGTACAAATACAAAGTGACGTCATCATTGGACTTAACCGCTTGCAACGTTAGCATGACGCCAGATGTGATAGTCATATTTATATTCATGAACAGCGCCACCAACAGCCCCACCGGTACGACACGTTAAATGAGATTTAAGCATTGTTTATGATTGTCTTAAGGTCCATCCGTCATCTAGCACTATTGAGGTTACGTATACTCGTATATTGCTAAAACGCCGGATCAGACGGACTGGCGTCGATCAGCTAAAATCGATGCTCAGCAATGGACCTCCAAAATTTGAAAAATAAAAACCGTACGTATTGGTTAAGCGAATTATAATTTAGAAAATTATTGTAGGTAATTACAGCGTATAGTCCAAATTATGATGTACTATCTTACTATTATTGTCTTATCTACTATTAAGTAGATATGTTAACTCCTTAATGTTGGTAAACTGGCGGTAAATTTACAGAAAAAAATGTTATATACAGATATTAAATAACAATGAAATTCGTTATATTATATGTAACTCATATTTGATTTCGAAATTGAAACATATAGTTAAGATCTACTTACGTTTTAAATATCTATTATTAAAACTTACATCTAAATAAACAATATGTAACGCATATAAATATGTTCGAAAACAATTGTAAAATATTTTTCTAAAAAAAAAAACACGTTAACCCGAATTTAAAATCCGGTAACAAAATATTTTCCGCGGTGAATATTTTAAATGACTTGACAGTGTACCAAATAGGCCATGTAATTAAATAATCTTGCGAGACTGAAGAATTTCGTACAACATTTTAGAGTATAATTTTCAAGAGAAATTTTCTGCTGCAACGTGTTTTTTCACGGGAATTTCTTTAACACAAAGTAATTACATGTATAATTTATGAGGCGCAGATAAATAACTTGCCAGATGTTTCCAACTTGATTAGACAATGTGAAGCGAGAGGCCGAGCTCTGGAATCTCAAACCCATCAGACGAGGTTCACGTTCAGCAAACAGCCTATACAGGTTAAAGATGATCACTCTACCTGTATTTTAAGACAGCAAATCCTAGCTTCGCGCTTTAATGTGGACGCGCCTTTACAATCCATACGGTTATCGTACATCGTGTACGCGCTGACCGTAGTCACTGTACCTTGTTATATTTCAATTTGCTAATAGGACATCGAGGGTGGGCGCGGTTTGCTGTGACAACATCTTAATTGCTCCTAAGTAATTAACGTTCAACGAACCATCGGGTGTTTTGTATGCATTTACCGAGCGGCTAAATGTTTTCGTTGGTCTCGTTATATACATATATACCGCCACGCCGCTTATATATATCGCTCTTCTCGCTTAACACAGTAGTGTGTTTCCTGAGAATAATGAACAATAAACGTAACTGGTGAATAGTGAGGCTGTACTGAACTATTCTGCCCAACTGTTCAGGGATTACAGGCGTGATGATATGACTATGATTAACATGCATCGCAAATATATTAACAATTATATTATGAATCTTATATATTCAAAATCTTATATTTTACATTGGTTCTCATAGCTGTACTTATATTTAAATCTAGGCAAATGAATAGAAACTTAATATAGCGCCTTCTATAATTTTAAATCAGATTTTGCGCCATTCGACCTCGATAGACGCGTCGCATGTCTTCCCATGCGGCTCAGGGTCTCGCAAAAACACCAAGAACCTTCGCCGCCGCGGGAATCAGAGGTTCTTGAGACTTGACAATCGCACATTGTAACAATGACTACTCGTAACGCATTTCCTACTTCGCGGCAATTGATATTATAACACATATGTATGTATGTATATAAACAATGTATACATATGTACGCATGTACGTACACGACTAAGTAGTATCATTCCCAGCACCGAATAAATACGCGTGCCGAATAAACAGGAGAACTCGGCTCGATAAACAGGACAACCAGTCACAGGAGAGACGGACCACTCGTGGAGGGCTCGTTAATTTGCCATTACAGTTCACTACTGGACTCGCTTCCCCAGAGGCCTCGTGTCCCAAATGCGTACGCTGGGCATGAGGTTAGAAATAAGCTTGTCAGATTTAGGCTTTATGCCCACGTAATTTCTTTATGATGTAAACGCAACATCATCATCATCATCATCGTCAGCCTATCTCAGACCACTGCCGGACATGGGCCTACCCTAAAGAGCGCCATCTCGCCTCGTCCAGCTTCTGCTTGCAAGCTTTCGCACATCATCATCGCACCTGGCCGGAGGGCGGCATACCCTACGGTCGCCGAGCCGCGATCTCCACTCCCGAACTCGCCTACTCCACCGATCGTCCGTCCGTCGGCAGTCGTGACCAACCCATTGCCACTTCATCGTGCTAATCCTTTGCGCTGTATCGGTGACCTTAGATCTCTGTCCGATAGTTTCATTTCTAATTCTATCCTTCAGAGAAACTCCGAGCATAGCTCGCTCCATAACACGTTGAGCGATATCGAGCAAAAATATAGCAATAAATATTTAATATGTTTACGAAGCACATTAATGATAGTTTGAAAAATTGCGCCTGTAACAAAAAGTATTACACGCGAGATATCAGTACAAAAATGGATTTACAGATACGATTATAGAAAACAAAAATTATATTTATCGCATGACACGATTTGCGTGCAAAATAGATTGGATATTATAATATATGCATAATAACGACATAGCCGAGGCAACGAGGTAGAGCCGCTAATTACGTGGCGTCCACGACAAACATATTATGAACAGGTCGGTTCAATTTAAGTCAATAATAGTTAACACAAATGTTCAATTGGTGAAAGTTATTGCATTTTATAAATGACATATGAATATCTTGTCTACATGAATGGTTACAAGCGCCACTGCCAATCGAGAGGTCCCGGGTTCAAATCTTCGATCGAGTATTTAATTTTTTTAATTTAACATTTCTTGCAACAAACACTATAAACGAGGCATTCACAAACTAAATATAACTAATAAACGTGTTGCCTACTTTAACAAACTATTTACAGATATGTCAACTGCGATAAAAGCAATATTAAAGTGAATTTATTGAAACACAGCATTATAAATCTCAGTTCCACGCTATCCAGGATATGGGGTACGACGCTACGCCCACACACGTACAATTACTGCAGATTTAAACAAACACGTCACGAAGTAGGTCGCATGCTTAAGTCGCAACTCGAATTTGTATCAAAGCCTTCATAAATTGCTTATGTACGAGACGATCTAATTTGAATGCGAGTTGTATTAAACGTCTATCGCGAGAGAAACTTGTGAGGTAAATCTTATCAGCGGCATAACCGGTCGCTGGAGTTAATGCATTGAAAAAGTGTGCGAGTCCCGGTACAAAACTGATTTATATACAGTTGTTTGCAATCACTTTATTTTCTAAAGTAAGTACAGCACAGCCTTATCTATCATTAATAGTTGAGAAAATGTTTTGGGAATGAAATGTTATACCGTTTTGAAATTTCATTTTGATCACCCCATTTTAAAGGCAGATTATTCTTATGGAAAGTAACATTGCGCCTGCATTCCCCGAAGGGGTAAGCAGGGGAATGTAGTACAATACTCTGTCAATGTTGTGTTTATACAGTATGACCTATTTAATATAAAGTTATGTAACCATTTGTAATATAATCTATACAGACATTAAATGTTAAATGGAAACTTTTTACTTTTAGACACATCGTTGTCGCAATCGAACGTAGTTTTCCTTCTCGTGACAGTCTTTTACTGCATCCCGCTACTAAGCTATGTATCTATCGATATATATGTAAAAATAACATCAATATCAATAATATTGTATATATTATTATAAATGATAATTATCAATACATTCCAACGATATCAATAATAATATTGTCCGCTTTATATATTGCTATAGCCACAGGTGCGGTAATCGTAAGGATTTAATTACAATAGCAATAATGAAAGGCGCAGTTCATGACGACAGTTCAAATATAATTAATATCCCTAGTCTATTATATATCTCTAGGCGGTTCACAGAGTTCCATTCACAGAAATTTAAATTAAGGGCATAAATTGTTAATGCACAGTTTTAATTATCGAGCCCATTATCAATCCACTTGTTTCGTTTATTATCAAATATTCTTAATCCATGTAAATAGTTTATGCAACGCAGCACCTGTATTGGACTACAGGTGTGTTTACAAGTATTCGGATTGGATTATTGGTGCGAGAATGTATGCATGCGTCGGTTCAGGGATGATATCGCAGACAGCCAGCCCTCTGTTTACTGTTGTTAGAAATTAGTTTAAAATAAATAAATATCTTAGGACATCTCCACACACGGCCATCTGATCCCAAATTAAACGCTGATAAACTACTTATATACATACGAATATATACTTAAATAGATATTTTTTAACACCTAGACATATGTAGAACAAATACTTGTGCTCATCACACAAATATTTATTCTGGGTGGGAATCGAACCCACGACACCGGCGCAGCGGTCAGGTTCACTAACCGCTGCACCAACGGGCCAGTCAATATTTGATATGTTGGGCAAGTTTGCTACATTATATTGACTGCAATGAATGCAATATACGTAAGGCAGCACCACGCCTATACTCCCTGAAGAGGTGGCCAAAAGAGTTCGGTACACACCCACATTTAGAAATAAGTGTAAAAAGGCGGTTAAATGGGAATGATAGTATAGTGTTTGAAAAAATAAGTGTAGTGATATATTTTTATCACTTGGCTTCCATCTGATTAAAAGCGAAATGCAGCCTAGGACATAGTACGCCTCCCTAGTAAGTGACTATTCATTCTTGTCTTGAATATTTCTAGGTTGTACATACATCGGGCGCCATAAATACTGATAAGAAATTCTATTCTTACGTACTCTTTAATAGAATCGATTTAGTAGTACCTCCTGGTAGAATATAATTTTATGTATTGAAAATGTATTTAATTTTACAATATGAACTATTATTACTGATGTCATAATTTATGATTATATAGGTGCATATATTTCAATTATCTAGAAGTGGGTCGGGTTTGAAAATGTGCTCGATGTATAGCAGCAGGCTCATAGCCTATTCCATAGTAGGACGTAAACGTAACTGGTAAATTGTGGGAATGTTCTGCATTCCTCTGTCTACCCCTTCGGGAATTACAGGCGTGAAGT
>DWEI01001145.1:0-17729 GCA_018245875.1 Mysoria ambigua | reverse complement strand
TACAGCTTGTTGAAAATCACCCAAAAATTTGGAATTTTTTTTATATCCCTTAATTTTTGTGACTAGTGTATATATATATATATGTATTAATTGAGCAATTATTTAATAAACATGTATGATCTCTGCCAACAACTTATGATCTTAAATGGAGTCTCCCTTAAAATTATCTCATCCGCGCACTTGGCAAATGTTGGCACTTGGCAAGCTCTCCGCTCAGCCGTAGCGGGCTCTAACACAAAAAACATGTCCACTGAAAATATTCGAAAAATTCGTTGTGAGTTTTCTTAAAAATGTGCACGCAAGCGGAAAGATAAATTATTTACGCTCGAGAAATGGAGTCGCGGCCGCTGCGAGTCGCCGTCCTCCTAATTTTAATTTGAACATACAATTTACTTGATTTACTCATAATTCATAAACTATGTCCGGGACCTGTCCTCGGCGAGTTCGTTATCTTTTTATTCCTTAAATAACGCAACGGGAAAATACCAAAAATTAGACAGAAAATTTTTGAACGCCAAATCACTGCCTATCAATATTTCATTATATCATTCATCATATCATATCATTATCAATGTTTCTGTTCGTGCGAATAGCTGTGAATATTTGAATGTGAACACGATTTATTAACCAACAATAGGAAATTAACTGCACCCATAAACATACTCGTGTGGGAACATCTCAATTAGTTGTAGTCCTCTTTACTCCACTGGCAGGAACTGAGTGCCTCCTTACTTACAACTTATAATAAAACTCCTCTCAACTTTTAATAAAAGTTCGCCGCTCATTTCCTCGTCATCATCATCACTCTACTGCCGTCCAATGTCTCCACGGCCACAAACGCCTCCCTCGACGAGTAGTGCGTACATTCCCCCCGCCAGACATGCGCGCTCCGGGATTGCGAGCGGCTAGAATGGGAGCTGGAACCGCTCATTCAGCGATCCCGGGAAGAGCGACGGTGTGTGTGCCGATGTGTGATGCCTCTCCCAGGGAAGGGCCCACGGGGGCGCTGCGCTAGGAGGGCCACCGGTGCGTTATGTCGGAGATCCCGGAGTTTTGGTGCGATTAAAGTCCCACATAACCCTGTATCTCTCCCAGGTTACCAGGTACGTTTTAAAGGTTTCCCTGCGTAAAAAACAGTCATGCGGGTTGGGAGTGCTAATATCATTTTGACCTATACTTGAAAAAAGGTCGTATATACATTGTCAATTGAAACCATTATAGTATAGCTGCTACTGCGAGTCGAGATATACACGGTGTAACCAATTACCACATCCGGTCTCTATCACCAAACGTAAGCCACAGCTGAGTGGAGTCTAAATGGCTGGGCAGAGCTGTGGCGCTGTCCGGGCCCTGAGGGCAGGCGCGCGGTGCGCTCGGACACAATACACCATGCAACGGTCGCTCCGTTACGCATTGCCGCCTTTACGTTGTTAATAAATCACAAGTATTTTGTAATTCAATTAAGTATATACTAGGGCTGCCAACAGTCCTGTCATCCCAGGACATTTCCTGATTAAAAATTTTCAAATCACTTTTAAAAATCCTCACCTTACATGTCATAAAACTAAATTGATTAGCACCAAACTTCGAAGAAAACTGTATAAATATTCGGACATTTTAAAAATAATTTAAAGATATTTACCTATTTTTACTTTCTATTAAATTTTATAAATGGTCCTAAATTGGTACAGTATGATTGTATGTCTGTGTAGAAGATTTTATCAAACTTAAATGCTTCCACCAACATAACAAACACAATGACTGTTGTAAAATTTCAAATGGTCTACTCGTACAACCGTTTGGTACGACTAGACCATTTGAAATTTTGCACTTACAAAAATACACACTTGACATTTTCACTACCGTCTAAAACATCGCTGTGTACGCTTGACATTGCCAATTGCCAAGTACTTCGTAAACCTAACAGTTCCCAGTCAGCAATGTATTCGTTGGCGTGCGTCTACTGAGCAATTTTCACATGATCGTGGTAGATCAATAACAGTATTTTAAAACAGCATTTCCCGCTCCTCAGTGCCTCCACAACGACTCTCTGGATCCACCTGCCTGAACATGACGGTTTGTTACAAGCAAACATTATAGGTAACCCAACACACGAACAATATTTTAAACGGAGTGGGGTGTAACGTAAGTAGTATATGGCTACCTTGTTCTCGCAGTACCTCGTTTTCACAGTGCCATTTGTGTCTTATAACATCTATGACTGATATGGGTGAAGAGATCGGCGGCGGAAGACCTCGCACTCCAGCGTGGAGTATACCCTGGCTGGGCAGCGCATTGGTAACTTCGAGTCGTTTCGTCACCGAGACCGAAAAGCCTCAAGCCTGACATGTTTACATTTCTCTCAGGCTGCACTCCACTAAGGGTTCACAACAACCAAAACACTCTCGGCCGTTCACAAAACACTCACGACCGATGTGGTCGCGGTGAACTCGTCATCAATGACGTCATGAGTCTCGCACACGCGAAGCTCACAACGACCAGTTCAAGACGTGGCCCGTCGTGAGCGCTGCCAGAATTAGAGAGATTTCAAAACGTCAAAGCGATAAAGATGTCAATATGTCAATGTCGAAAGCTTGTTATTATACATCAAGGCTCTAAACCAAACGCTCCATGACCTATTTCACTAGGTTGTACGATCATATCGCTCGCGCCTTAGAGCAACGACAAAATCTGTGGTCACGAGCGAGATTTTTGTGAATGCTTACTGGAACGCACCTAATTTTATTTGTCCTTGCAATGAAATAATTCAGTGTCATGTTAGTAAAATAAAAAAAATTGAGGATAAAAGCTACTGAAATATTTTGCTATTCATACTTTCATGCAAAACATATAAGCGGTTACACTTACAACCGATATGACGAACGAGGCAGATTTTTCATCAACATGATTGAATCAAGAAACACGACTACAACCAAATAAGTTCAACTTTAAATCGAATAAGTCAAACTTTAAAATTAATATACGAGACAAACCTAGTTCGAACATGACACAAAAACATCCGGTCAATATTGCATCGATAACATTCTTGTCAAAATAATACATGAAGCTTGTTTATCGCCAAAAGTGAACAGCCATCGACTCGTGTTCAGCGTAGGCGCTGGCCATTAGCCCGGCATGCGACTTGCAGCGTACACGTCCTGGGAAATTTCCATTTTGCCGTCAACGAACGAGCGAGGAGAGCCGACGGCGCGAGTATTAAAATTCCTCGGGTCCCGTTTCGCGAAGGCCGCGCGGCAAATCGAGCTGAAATAAACTCGATATGAGTTCCCAATAAGGACGACGACGCCGGCACTTCAGCGCCGGCTCGCTGCCGCCCCACCGCTGAACTACCCCAGCGGAGCGGGCGAGTAGTACGCCTTTGACGTTGAGCTCGTGAAAAAAACGTACTCATTTTTATTGTTATCACATCATCATCCCACAACCCCTTACGATGTAGGCAGAGAATATCCAGATCCTAATATATCTCTCGTTAAAGAACTCCGCGAAACTGGCCTCTATTAAGTTTTAGTTGTTACGTGAGCCAACTGCTTAATAACCAAACCAATATTTTCGGTACAGTCTCTCTAAAAAAGCTTTAAAAACCTGTTTGTTACATTTTACAACTCAGTGTTGTATAGTAAGAAGCTGTCGTCATTACCATTACACACGATCTTGTATTGCAGAACTATTGAACATTCGTCTAATTGAATGAGCAGTGCACGAGGAGTCGGTAGACTGACACACTGTGTTTTGTATCGGCACCGGCGGCCGCGCCGGGCCGCAGCACGAGTCTTACCGTGGCATGCCATGCACGGCTAGGTAGGCGACCGGTCGAGTACTCGGCTCAATTGAGTTGAGTACTTTACTCAACTTAATTTAGTTAAAATGGTCAATTGGCTGTTACTTACAGGGCATAGAAGAATGTTACACCGCGTTAAAATCCTATGTTATTATCCCAACCCTACGTAGAGATATAATATTGTGGTGAAAACGACTATGGTATAATTTTTTTTCCGTACATTTTGGACCATAAAAGATAAGCCGGCCAGGGCGGCGAGAAGGTTGCGCGCGCGCCACGCTATTGTCGATAACAACAAATGACGTTTACGTCCCACTATGTAATAGGTGGTAAGCCTATTGCCATGCATCAGGCACATATCCACACTCCGAACCACTACTAGGCAGTCAATAGGCATTGTGAATGATGAGTACATAAATAAGAAGACGAACTAATAACTCACGTATAACACACACACACACACACGCATCGCCGTGTGTGGTGGACACGCCGCAGCCGCCGACACCACGTGGTCATTAGACCTAATGGGGCAATATACTGATGAACTATTGAAAAGTTAATAAGCGAGGCACGATCGCCGGCGTGCCGCGGTTTAATTAACGCAAGAGTCGCGGGAGCACCGGCCACAGTGGCGGCGACGACCGCGCGGACCCACCGCATGCTGGGACCTGTGCGTGTAATAAGTTACGAAAAGCGTCGTGTAACCACTTTGGCTATAACCACCACCTTAGCACCACCTTAACAGGAATAAAGTTTTGACGGAAGCAAAAAAATATTAATAAATCTTCTCCCCAACATGCTATTGAATCAGTACGTTTAACTATTATGAATTTATTGTTTGGAAGAGCCTTGTGGTACTTTTACTACCCAGATTGAAAAATATCATTAAACCATCCATGAAGGGCGGTATTACGCAAATAGCTCGCATTTACACTAGCGCGGCGCGTCGTACGACATTACCGAACGAGAAGCGACGACGTCCCGTTAATGCACCGCAATCGACACCAAGTGCGCAGTGTTCGCGGCGGCGTATTGGCGACTAGATGGGCCCAGTACGCCAGTTATGAATGTGTTGCTGTACACCAGTTATGAATATAAATCATTTGACAATACGAACATTTATTCGAAATGTACAGCGCTGCATCAGTCCATGCCTATAAGCCCGACGCTGGACGTGCTGCTTGGGGATCGGCGAGTACGATTATTCGCGCGCCTTCGCTCCTGCCCGTTCCTGCCCAGCGCATGGAGTCGTGCCTAGGCAGGCCGAGCCGTAAAGCGACCACCCAGCCAAGATTTTGACTACGTTAATTAATTATTTTCGTTAAAATGTGGAAACGTGGCTAGAATGCTAGAAGCTTGTTAATAACAAAAAGTCGTTTAGTAAAGTAATGTAGATATGTCGTAACTGTGTGAAGCACGCACAGGCGCGCGTCGCTTCCAGCGCCCGCTCGGCGCTACGACATGAGGCCGCGCGCGAGGGCGAGCGACGCGCGCGGCGCCATTCCTTGCCCTTCAATCTCCTATTATCCTAATCCTCGTCAAATTGCCACCGCGCGCCACAGGTGGCGCTGATGACTCCGACGACTTCGAAGACAGATTACCTGCAGATGAGGGCCATTAGGTAGCGCTGCGTACGTGCTAATATGCGATTCTATTAGTTTGGTCGAAAATAAATACTTTTTAATTTCAATTATATATGTACACCATCTTGCGACATACTAATAATTTCCTATTCCGTGTCAAATAATTTTATATTAACAAAAGTTTCATGAAAATAACAGTCTATTTTTTTAATATTGTTTACTTATACATAAATTTTGCAATTGTAATTTTAACAAAACAAAAACATTCAATATACTGTCGCGAGCTTCAATACGTAACAAACCAGTTCCAGGACGAGGTCGCTTGTATTGTCCCACTGGGCGCAGGGAGGAAGGTTCACCAATATCTAGCTGTAGATCGGACACGTGGATACGTCAACGAGAAGAGTTCCTGCCAGACACGGAGGCGGACAGGCGGACTGTGGGCAGACGGTCAGCGCGTCACCGTTTATCACAACGTGACCGTCGCCTGCCGACGGCCGGAAGCGGTCGCTCGCTGCTGGTAATTTCCTGCGCCCAGCGCTCCTGGCGCTTGTTGCGCGCCAGCCCGGAGGCCGCGGGCGATTATGACTGTTATAATTTATAGATTGATTGAACCAACTTAAATCATATCATGATTATTTTTAGCTACGCACATGCTCTTTGATAATGCCAAACAAAATGATAAAGTTGATCAATATCGATATCGATCGTGAATGTTTTAATATTTTTAGCAAGAACATGTATATGACACGTTCTGGTGTAGTGTGGTGGTGTTGGTAGGTAGGGTGGACGGCGCGAGCGGCCACCGAGTCGGCGACGGTACGGCTGCCCGCGGCGGCGCCGGTATTCGTAAACACTCCACTCTCCACTCTCTGCCAATGGTGCGGATTAAACAAACGTTGAAAGAGGAGTGTGCAGGTGCTCGGAAGTTTGCAAACTTCAACGAAATCCGATCCGGTTATGAATTATGATAAAGTAACTGATACAAACTGGGAATAACTTGAAAATTTTCATATTCATCATATAAGAGCGCTAGTATATCAGCCCACGGCTTATCTTCAAGCCAGTACACTAGTTACTGAGCTGCGCCCTGACAAAGGAATCTTGGCCGTCGCGGTTGATGACCCGCTGGTCTGTCTGACTGTCGCTGGTCGCTTAGTGAACTGTATAATAAAAATCTATGCCTTCTAGTACGGCAGCAGAGTCGTTCACATCTAACGTTGCTCGATAAGATTTGTCCTCACCAATTAGTTGAAAATATGTCAGCTGGTCTGTGTTCCTTGGTTCGAGTACCCAGTTCTGATTATTCTGTTTGCCCGATCCCTTCCGTTCTCTCCACAGGGATAGTTTTTACGGAAAGCCCAACGTTACGCTTAAATTATATGAATTCTTAAAACAATTCACACATCACATATTACCGCTTGGTACCTCTAAATTTCTGCCTGCCACCTGCCTACTTCCCATATCACCTAATATTGCCATTAAATTTAAACCTCTTATTGTGAGCCTTAATGCTACAAACACGATATGTATCCTCGCTTACAATCCATCTACATTTTTCTGACAGAAAAATCATTTCTCTCTTTTACTTATCTCTCCCAACTGTTTAGTCATACGAATTTATATGTAAATCATTAACATTTACTGTCTGTCACACATACAAGTACATACATATTTGATAAAAGCAGTGATGAAAAATAATTTTAAAATAGCGAATATGAGTATGAATTTATAACACCCTTTACGTTCTTCAGAAGCTGAATAATTAAACGGCAACATTGCCTGGGGCGCCGAGCCTAATGTAGGAATAAAAGTCGCGTTGGCCGCCACGCGCGGGAAGCGCGCGCGTGTACGTAATTTTGTACCGTGTGACATGCTCTCTGCGCTCGCCGCGGCAGCATTACACGTCGCCGTTTAGTTGGCTGGTCTGCAGGTTGGTTCGTCAACCGTTATTAACGAGCTTACGAGGTTATACTAATTAGGTACATACATTTCGACTTCCGTGTTTTAAAAGAAACCGAAAATATCTTTATGATCATACTTACATCAGGTATCAAGTACGATTTTCCAGAATATTAGTGAGTATGTACGTCATGACATATCGTACGTCTTATATATTGTTTTCCATCCCTTGCATTTGGCCAGCGCGCAATACATGAAATTCATTATTGTTTCCAGTCACTTTTTAAAGCTCATGTTATTTTATGGAACAAGAGGTACAAAAACAATTTTAGAGAATTATTTATTATGTATAAGTCGGCCTGACTCACGTTTGTTATTTGAGATAGCCCGACTAGTTGCAGAAGATGACAGACATTTTTTGAACATGACGGTTCAGACTGGTATCCAAAGAACTCATCCCTGTAACCACCTGTTTGAAACAATCTCATATATGTACCTTGTAACCACATGTGACAATCTTTCATCTTGTTACATTAGCTCTTGTCGCCCTTCACGACACAAAGTATAAGCCAGATGTCCATCCCGTCGGTGAGTATAATGCAGGGCGCGTAGAGGGCAATGTTGTCAGCTTCGTAACACAAGATGTAAGATAATTCCGATGTAGGCTGTCATATTTATTGATATTTATCCATTCTGCAGTTACATTGTAATATAGACGTAAAATTAAACGTAAAATCACGTCTATAATCCCCGAAGACGTAAGCAGAGGCTTGTTGGAGACTCCCATGTTTCACCAGTTAAGTTTACCTTCAACCTTACCTTTGAGTTGATTCTATTACCATACACCGAGCACAGATCCAGACCGGAGTCTCTGTGAGACCGGATCTGTGCTGGGTGTATGGTAATTTCTTGTACTGACTCGGAAATCAGTACAAGAAATTTCTACTAGAAAGTCAAATTTAGGAAAAGCTAATAGTACCTAATCCAAGATTGCAATCCGAGTCAATTTTTATTTAGTTTTGTTGTAACGTATCCGCTCCGGGTCTCCCGCGGGTTTGGCCACATCTCTCTATCCCGACAGAGTCTTCTTTCACATGTAACACTCTCTTCTTCTCTCACACATTATCTTGACCTCTATCAAACCTACTCGTATTTAGTTAAGATATATTTATTAAAACAATTGTTATCTCTTCAAAAAATGTGTCACTTGTCAATATTATAAACTCATACGGCTTACGAAGCACACTATGCCGCATGATCTGCTACACTGAATACCTCCTGCTAGTTCCAAGTCCCATGTGTGTGTGATGCAACTTGTCGTTGGCTCAAGTCCCTCTTTGTATCAAACATGCAAACTGGCCTAGCGCCGACGAGCACCTTTCGTGTCTTGCTTCAACAAGTCGTAAGACCACTGTCTAACTTGTCCAACATTTTTTAAATATTGAAGTACACTTTAATTAAATGTTAATCTGTCTAGTCGAGGCTTGAAGCCCGAAATTAAAGTAAAATACATCGTTTCTGTTTTTTATAATAAAATTATCAAAATTTTAATAACATTGTCTTTATAATTACTTAATGTGATTTTAACCAAACTTGGTTATCCTCGAACTAAATACAAAGGTACGATTATTACGTATATGATGTGTTCCTGAAGTTTGTATTTCTAGAGATAGAAATTACAAATTCTAATACAAACTTGTAAATTGCTGCAAAATCTCTTGTAATTTTTCAAAAGAACACCTATCTAAACAATGGTATTGTCTGTCTGTTGCCGGCGACAAACCGCCTACATTCACAGAAGAGATCAAAGAAACGGCCGCGGACACGTCTCTAACAGCTCTATCTCACGAAGCGTCGACTTAACGTCAACAAAGACGAGGCGCGAAACAAATTGCGTTTGAGCATTGACCAAGCGACAAAGGAATCCGCCGCAGCTAGATATAAAGGGCCATAAGCAATTACATGGCGATCACGGGCGGTGAGAGATCGCTCGACGGCAATATACGGCTTGCACAGGGTTTCGATTCTATTCGCTTGCTTCAAAGATGTATTTCCTTCAAACGGGCTACAGTGGAATGTGTATGGATGAACAGTGGAACATCGAGGCTTGTTTATGCGGTGTAACGAGCACTCGGGTCACGGCGCTGGCGGAGCGGGCGACGCGCCACCGGACAGCGCGGCCCGGGCGGCGCGCGGCGTGCGGCGCGGCGTGCGGCGCGGCGTGCGGCGCGGCGTGCGGCGCGGCGTGCGGCGCGGCGTGCGGCGCGGCGCAACAGCCTAACTACACGTTGAGCTTATCAATTTGACTTAATGCTAAGGTACGACACGTACTTTTTAATACCGATAAAATCGATTAGTGGAATATTAGAAAACGTAAACACTGTTCACTTTCATTCTTTCAATGTATCACGAAAATAATTGCAAATGTCGATAACTTGATAAATTCAATTGGATTGTTTTAATAACACGTAAAATAAACAGTATGATTAAATATAATTTGCGTGTCGGGTGCTTGTGGTATACCCTACATATAACCAAAAACTTAATTAGTTGAAACACGACACAATGCAATTATCATAAAAAACAAATTCTCCTCATCCAGTCGTCGGGGAGGAGCGCGCGCGAAAGCGTGCGAATCGTCAAATACTTCAATATTACATGGTTCCTAATAGAGTTAGAAGGTTTAAAAAGCAGCGCACAAAGCATTCGGTTGCCTATGAGACCAAATGCAAAGATGTGGCAGACAACAATAAGGCAATAAAGATGGCAGCGGATATATTTGACTTGGGCAAAAGTCTTGATCGAGAGCCGTCTTACGCAGCGCTGTAAATTATAACCGCCCGCCAAACGAACAACACTCCGCGCTCCAGCACCAGCAACATCATCTCCTAGCGCTTCTCGTCGTATTAAGTACCTACCACGACTATTGAAGGCGGTGGTGCTACCTGAAAATAGTGCATTGTTTAATTGTTGCAGGTTATATATTTGCACGTCCTTTCGCACAAACGATATCATAATGCTCGACCACACAAAGGATTTTACGTGTATCGATAAATCTGATATATTGTGTGAAATTTTCCGCTGAATGATTTGTGATAATCCCCTAAAATCTAAACACAGTGAGCGAAATGGCAAAAGAAATGTTTAAATGCTATTTGTCCTATTTCATAATACAAACATTACAAAACAGAGGTAAGTGGGATTGGAGATAATGACTAAAATCTACACAGACTCCTACGATATAATCTCGGACATGTGTAATGCTGTCGTCTGCCCGAGGGTGCGCGGGTCTCGGCCACCCTTGTGCCGGCCGCTGCATTTCCCTCCTGACTGTCAAATCATCCAGCTTATAACTTCGGATTTTCCCTTTGCTTATATATCCTTCGCCCGCCCACAGAGAAGTTGATGTAAGCTCGTGTAATAAAGCCTAATAATCTGTTTGAAGCAAAATATATGAGTAAAAAATTAGCTTAAAGTGATATCTAAATGATGAGATGTACGTTATCTTGCCACAGACCAATGGCAGATATCAGGAATTCCTTTTTATCAAGATCTTTTAATATTGTAAAGCAATTTTCAGTCATCGATATAGTATATGAATTGGGAATTCACACCAAATATTAATAACTTACAGATTTTTCTTTTAACGTCCACAGCCTAGGTCTGAATTCAAATCTTAGTACCTATGAAGGTTTTTTATCTACCACCACAAGCGATTTAAATGGTAAGTTTCTGTGATCAAAATATTACGTTGTATAACGACGAAGGAAAACATGTCAGATATTTGCGCACATGTAAGTTGTACAACATATCTCTAAGACTGACACAGTATCGTAATCTGTACACGACCGCTATGTAACGACCGTCATTAAAATGCTTTTCTTGTTCAACGCGGAAAAAGTTGAACACTAAAAAATTTAAATTACCGAAGTCCGCCAACAAGGAGCCCGTCGATTTTTAATCAGGATTTTCAAGTTCAGTGGTGTATAAAAGCTATCCCTAGCAATTTTTGCTCAAAATGCCCACGATGGACATTCAGGTTGCGGCCGACGGACCTCCCCTTTTCACACCACCTATGTTACTGCCCATCGGGAGCCCGAGGATTCAACCGAGCTTAGGTAGGTTGCGCCGTAATCTTTACCTAATAGTGCGTTTTATGATTACATATCACATGCTTTAAGGATACAAGAGAGCAACGTAAAGGAATCTGTACGTCGCAGAGCTTCGTGCGTTCTCTAAAACCTGTGAAATGTGCCGACACCCTAATGGCCAGCGTGAACTGCCCACTCAGTTTGACAGTAGACCGATGTCCAACATAAACCATTGCTTCAAGGTTGATAATTAAAAGGTAAACTTAAGGAGACGTCCAACACAACAGTTCATGCTTCAAAGCACTAAAATTTATCTTATTTTCAACCTTATCACATGTTAAGTTGCTCAAAAATCATGTAAAATCTTGGAGCAGGAGAAGTTGCTGTTATCAAGC
Source organism: Mysoria ambigua (assembly GCA_018245875.1). Classification (NCBI taxonomy): domain Eukaryota; kingdom Metazoa; phylum Arthropoda; class Insecta; order Lepidoptera; family Hesperiidae; genus Mysoria; species Mysoria ambigua. The sequence continues at coordinate 5,959 of DWEI01001145.1, read as the reverse complement.
TAAATCGTGTAGCAGGTATAATATCGTAAAACTACTTATCGTAATCACATGGAATCAGTAATCCCTGTAACGATGCTTATAACTCTAGAAAGGAACTAGAGTTATCTAGAATAGTCCACGTCAGGCGCACAATGCCCAGCTGTAGACGCTGCACGACGGGGTGCGCGGAATGAACAATAACATAGTAACAACGCAATGACGGATTTCCAGCGCTAGCGACTTAATTCTTATCAACAATAATTATCACATAAAATACAGACGTGTGCGGGCTGCAGTGAGCACTTCGTACACGCTATCTGTTTCGCTATAAACATTGGAATTGTACGGTTTTAACCTTGAAATCAAATACGATCGACTATCCCTCTTTTTAAAACTAGACGACACGTCTGGGATCTAACGACGTAGTATTTAACGCTATCCAGAGAGGTTTTGATTTTTAAATTCTTTCTATATCATTATAACTACCTTCTCCGCCTTCACCTTTTCAAAACGATTGTAATTTTTAACAACCTTTTTAACTATAAAACCGACGACATCTTACAAATGATTCTTTCTATTTTTATCGAAATGTAATATTTGAAAATCCACACTTAACAAACCCTACGGCATCTATAATACTCCTTTCATATATGAAGTAAATTCTAATTTGTAACTATTTTCTAATTGTATATTAGATTAGGTCACATTTCCCGACAATCGTTTTAAATTTATGATATATTATCAGATAAAAAGTAAATTAGTGTGCTGTAATGACTAACTGTGAATAATAATTAAATAATTATTTTTATTATCTCAACCGAAAATTGTGTTATCGTCGCCATTGTCATGTCTATTTAATCAAATGTTGGCGGCTAAAATTATTACACAAGGACGTGAACTGAATAGGTCAACATGTTTTTCGTTATTCTTATAATTTTCTTGGTGACTCTCTACCTTTACGGCATACGGAATCACAAGTACTGGGCGGAAAGAGGAATAAAGCACGAGAAGCCGTTGCCGTTGTTCGGCAACGACGCCAAAAGATTTCTTCTCCAAAAAAGTATTACACAGATCGCAGCTGACACCTACTGGAAGTATCCAAATGAGCCCTTCGTGGGCTTCTACCGAGGGAACGTGCCCGAGCTGGTGGTCCGCGATCCTGACCTAATCAAACAATTCATTGTTACTGATTTTCTGCACTTCCATCCACGAGGACTGAACCCGTATGGTATGGAAGTCGAGCCTCTCTTGCGTAATCTGTTTTTTGCGGACGGAGACTTGTGGCGACTACTGCGACAACGCATGACCCCCGCCTTCACCAGTGGCAAACTCCGTGCTATGTTCCCACTTATCGTGGAACGGGCTGAGAAATTACAATGCCGTACTTTAGAAGCGGCCGCCTCTGGACGTGTTATCGATGCCCGAGATCTCATGGCTCGCTACACCACGGACTTTATAGGCGCATGTGGCTTCGGGCTGGACGCCGGTTCATTAAATGATGAAAATTCAGCATTCCGTCAGTTAGGTGCAAGAATATTCGAAAGCAATTATACGAGGGCTATTACGTCGGTCCTAAAAGCTCTCTTCCCTGCTATATTTAAGCCGCTTAAGTTCCTGGGGCAACAACTTGAGGATGACATTTTAGGACTGGTAAATTCCATTCAAAAGCAACGAGGATATAAGCCATGTGGCCGTAACGATTTCATAGATTTGTTGATGGAAATAAGAGAGAAAGGCAAAATCGTCGTCGACTCCTTGGAGCACTTCAAGCCCGATGGGACACCCGAACTAGCAGAACTGCAGTTTGATGATGTCCTTCTCGCAGCTCAAGCATTCATATTTTTCGCAGCTGGATTTGAAACATCGTCTTCGGCGACCAGTTTTACTTTGCACCAATTAGCTTATCATCAAGACGTGCAAAAAAAGGTTCAGGAAGATATTGATAGAGTACTAGAGAAGCATAACAATCAACTTAGCTACGATGCTATTAAAGAGATGACATATCTGGAATGGACTCTATTGGAAGGTATGCGAATGTTTCCATCATCAGGATTCCTGATGAGACGATGCGTTCGAAAATACACTATCCCTAACACACAAGTAACGATCGACGACGGCGTGCGGATAGTAGTCCCCCTGCAAGCCATTCACAACGATCCACAATACTTCGACAACCCGACAGAGTTCAGGCCGGAACGCTTCTCACCTCAAGAATCTTCTAAACGTCACAAATTCGTTTACTTGCCGTTCGGAGGGGGACCGCGCGCTTGCATCGGTATGTATGATTTTATTTGCCTAAACAATTCTTAAAGCAATTTCGACTGGCCCATTTGATGCAGCGGTTAGAGAACCTGACTGTTGCGCCTGACTGGGATCGATTCCCACCCAGAATAAATATTTTTATGATGAGCACAAGTATTTGTTCTGTGTCTGGGTATAAAAAAAAATCTATTTAAGTATATATTTATATGTATATGTAGTTTATCAGCCGCGTGGTTACCATACCACAAGCTCTCTTGACGCTTACTATGGGATCAGATGGCCGGGTGTGGAGATGTCCCAATATAGTTATTTATTTTATTTAGCTTCAATTTCTGTTACGTCAGTGTGAATACATCCCACGACCACATGATAAGACACAAGATGGTCGTAAAACGCTACTCAATCCAGCGCTTGCTGGCGGGATTATGAGCAAAAACCTCCCGGGGAAGAACTACGTTCAGAAAGGGACGTAGACAGTCAGGCGGAGACGATAACAGGAACTCCTTAGTACTTTTTCTAATCCATGCTGTTTGTATCATTGTATATTTTCGATTATAAAAAGTTTATATTTCTATAAACTACTGACATATAATACTTGCTTGCCTAATATATTAATATACTAATGCCTAATATACTTAATATATTATGATATTATATCCCTTGTTTGTCGTGTTGGTTGCAAGTGCGACTGCCGATCGGGAGGTCCCGGGTTCCATTCCCGAGTCGAATACTCTAAAATTTTCTAATTTAGATTTTCTAGTAGCGGTTCGGATTCTGTATAATATGTTCCCGATGCATAGCAATAGGCTCACCTATTCCATAGTGGTAACTGGTGAATCGTGAGAGTGTTCTCTTCGGAGAATACGTTACGAAACGTTAGATGTTAGATGTCCAAATAAAATGACATTCTTTTCATCAGGTGAACGGTTAGGTCTGATGCAGTCCATGGCTGGGCTGGCCGCAGTGCTCTCCAAGTTCACGGTCTCGCCGGCGCCCGAAACCAAGAGGAAGTTGGTATCAGATCCACGGACCACGATAGTTCAGAACATCGTCGGCGGATTACCGCTCAGGTTTAATGTAAGGGAATAGTTTGTAATATACTTATGTAGTGCCGTAATGTAATATTGAATACATTCGATAAAACACCAAGTAGACGTGCTGTGTAGAGGTTCGCTATGACACAAGTGCGGGCCGCCGAAGATCGCCATGCTCACTACGTTCAATGTACGACATCCTGCTCACGGCCCCCATCACGCGTTCGCCTTCCCCCCCTTCCCCCTGCTGGACATGAATCCCGAGCGCGGGTCAACAGCGCTCCTGCACCTCCGATGAGATTATGGCAAACTGTAAGTGTAACATTGTGCGCCACTATGTTCATGTAATGCAAACACGCATAGTGATGAAAAGAGCATTCCAACTTATCCAACCAACTTAACCAACGTATCTCAATCTGTCTTTATAATTACGACGTTCTGTCATGGCAGTTACATTAGTTACATACTTAGAAGATAACATGTGTAAGATGGTTTCGTATACGAATGGTTACGTATACGAATTTCGAGAAGCCTGTGGTCAGTGGCAAGATCGAGATGCCAAGATCATGGGCCAGGCGACCGCAGCGCTGGACAGACCAGGGCCGCACCACATTCCGAAGCGACACTCACGAGACAATACAAACAGCCTCAAACCGCGGCCGATGCGACGGCATCGTACAGAAGAATGCAGCCAGCGGAGGGTGGAAAACCCTTGACAACGAGGGATGCGAAGCGAGGAGAAGAATAATTATAAGATTATTAAAATAATTTAAACTTGTATAGATATTAAAGTGCTTGCAAGTATAAAGGTATATTATACTATTTAGCCCCAAATATTTTAGTGTTAATATTGCATATCAGTAATTGACTTTAATCTTATCTCGATCATTAAATTCCGTCACAACCGTTTCAAAATTTTTAAAATAACTATGACGTCCATCATTATTTTTAATACATGATTGAATAATTTAGAAACGATCGAAGTCAATTAACATATATATTATTTAAATAAATTTCCATCTAGAATTGCCTCGGCGTCTGGTCACCGCCTACTTCATAGCGAGACGTAAACGTAAATGGTGAAACGCGGCAGTGTAGTGAACTCCTCTGCCTCCCTCTTCGAGCATTACACGATTGATGTTACGTTTACATTTGTATTAATGAAACCAATATACATCTCTATCTATAGTCAAATGAGGGCCTGTTCATTGTTGCCACACGCTATGTGTCGCGAACACGTTGTCCTCGCGTTCCATGGAACTATAACAGCAATAATGTCACACAAAACACAAATGATAATAACGACATAAAAGTGAAAATACCAATCGTAACAAAATCCATTCAAACAGTGTTTAACGTTCTCCAAATACTCCAAAGAGCATTGCGTTGTTTTAAATAATAAGTAACCTTCTTATATTACAGTTTCAGCTCCATATCTGAAGAAGATGCAAAAAATCATATGCGCATGTTGATATTCCGTACAAAGGGTCCGTAGAGTGTTTTTAATTAGAATGAGCGAATCTCATCCAAAAGTTGATTAATCTGGCCACGATTATGGTTGTGTGATACCTGTGCCTAAGCACACACCCCGGCCGCAACACTGCTGTTGATGGGCTGAGGGCCCCAGGTGTCCGCGATGCTTCACACCTCGCTACTTCACTTGTTCTTATCCGATTCCTCAGTCGTTTGACTGGTACAAGTAAACTCCACCCGAGATAATGAAGATTTACTATTATTGTTCGAAATAGCTGCCATCGATCAAAAATTGTGTCGTTGTTATGTACGTAATGTTAGGTACGTCAGCAACCCCCGAAAGGTAGGCAGAGAATTATACCACACTCCCACGTGTCATCAGTTACGATTACGGCCCGCAATAAAATAGCCTATTGTCAGACTCTGGGACTATATCTAGAATCTGAGAAACTGTTTAAAAATCTAAGTTAGAAAAATTCAATATTGCTCGACCTTGTTTTTCAATCGCGCTTTCAACCAACGAGACAGTTGTGTTATGTGCTTGTATAAATGAGTCGATACCCAGACATAACAATATTATACTAAATTATTGGAACTCAATTATAGTTCGCTCTGATATTTCCATGAAAAGTATATGAACATATATCTTCACTGATAATGAAAAGAAACCGCTTTTTCAATAACAATTCTGATCAATCACTGCAGCTAAACTGATTACACTTGAGTTTGATTATTACTGTAATAATATCAATCGTTATCTTTCTTTGCATGCATCACATTCAAAATTGAATCCGGGTGATTAAGCCGTAATTGGAAACATTAACAGACCCATTAACAGACAGATTTGTAAACAAATCTTATCAGATTATTCACTAATCGATAAAACTGGCAAAACCTGGCCGCCTAAGTAGATAATCAATGTTAGATATTTGTAATTGCCCCAAACATAACTTCAGTCTTATTCTCACCGATGTCAGGCAGTGATGCTCGAAATATAATTATGTATGCCATATAATTATTTGAAACAAAAATCCAACGTTCGTCATACCGAAATGGAAAAATATAAACTCTGTTATAAACGGGACAGTAGTCCATACTAAAACATAATAAGCGCCATCTATCAAGAAGTGATTATATTACAAAGATTTAAGCGTTTTGGAAGGTTCTCAATTAGAGATTTTGAAGTATATGTATTTATTTAATATCGAAAT
>DWEI01001144.1:0-17729 GCA_018245875.1 Mysoria ambigua | reverse complement strand
AACGTAACCGGTGAATCGTGGGAGTGTTCTGCATTCCTCTGCCTACCCCTTCGGGGATTACAGGCGTGAAGTTACGTCATTCACTCGTAAGTTATTTAAAAATAATGGATTTTTTCGATAGTTTGCAAACGTATTTTATTAGGTATTGACAAGTAACCGCCAGCACATTGTGTCGCCCACCGTCTCATGAGCTGTGTGACTTTCTCCACGGCGGTGCGGCTGATTATTTAGCGGAGTGTGGTCAAACACAAACTCAATACAAAGGAAGTTTTAAAATAATTCATTTAGATTTTTTCATACTATCGTTTAATGAACTTCAAATCGCTAGAACATATTGATGTGAACAGCAGAGGGCGTTTTCAAGCAAGCACGTGTAAACTTGACGTACAGCGTGTCCGGGGGCGGCTCGCCGGTGGCCGCCTGAAATACAAAACTGCCCTTGAAAATAATAGTGCACGTCGCTTACAAAGATAAATAATTGTAAATACGCCTTAAGATCTCTCATGATTTTGGTTACATATAACCAATCTGTCCAAACCCTGCCTCGCCATAGATGAGCGGTAATAAATTAGCGGTGAACATTTCAGTTTTCCGTCCGAACTGAGGGTCCGGGGTTCAAGTCTCTGGCCAGCACGTATGGCTTTTCGGAGTTGAGTGAGTTTGGCATATGATGATCAGATACGACACCGTGATCTGCTCGACTGTTAAGAAGACAAAACGAAGAATGATTCACAAAGTACAGACGTGCCGATACAATCAACAACTAGTGTTAATTCACAATGTATCAATTCCTCCATCAGCTCTAGAAGTGCACATACTACTTGACATTGACCTTCCGAGGTCGTGGCCTGTCCGTCTGGTGCGAGCCCAGCTGTGCGCTTGCTGGGTCTGGGTCTGGGTAAAGGTAAGCACTCCCGGACAGGCGGGCGCCTTGCGCTGCGGTCGGCGGGTGAGGCAGTCTGTGTGTGGAACAGGGGAGGCGCAGCAGTGGGCCGGTGAGGGTTGCCGGGTGGAGCCAAGCGCTAACTATGCTGCCGCCAGCGACACCGAGCCGGTGGCTGCCAGAGCTGACGGTTACTTCTCGCACTCCGAGCAGGTGTCTGTTTGCTGACAATCGATCATGTAACCGAAACCCGCTATTGAGTAGCGTACTAAACGTAAGCCGTAACCAAGCCTCCTCCTCACCGGACCGCTTTGATACGGAGCCGCGTTCCTTGGAGAACACTGAACTCGAGTTTTTTAAGTATTTAAAATACATCAGAGAAAATACGTTCGCAGACAAAAATAAAAGACAAAGTTTGGTGAAAAAATTGCCGGCGGAACACAATTCGTTCGGTGAAAGGATTGGATCAAACAACCCTTTAAAAAGAAATTAAACCGTACAAAGGGGTGGTTGATTACAAAATAAGGGTGGTGAGTTGGGAAAATATTTGAATAAAAGCCTAAAAATGTTAGGTGTACGCATGCCGTTCGAGGGCTGAACTTCGCCGAGGGCCGGCGTGTGCAGCCGCGCCACCTCGTTGTATAGAGATCCTTCGCCACCTTCGGCATTACCTATAATTGTGTTAAGCGGAGAGCTCGCCCCTCTGCCACGGCTGGCGGCGCAGAGCCAGAGCCAAGCAGTGCGCCCGATGCTCCGGTCCAGAACAGAATGATTCATAACTGACTACGGCCGAAGCGTCGCTCTCTCGCTTGCTATTCACCGTGAAATAGAATTATTGTGATATAATTGTTTTAAAAGATCCGTCAATAATATTTTCTAATGCGAATATATTTAAAGTTACACAAGTCCACAAAAGTGTACGTAATTGTTAACCAATCTGTTAGAAAGTGAACACGCTATATATAAATAAGGCGACGCCTGTGCGCCATGCAGGCAATAGATTATGGACGTTAAAGAAGGTTGTTAGATAAACACCGAGCCGCCTACTCGCTCCGGCGGACCCTTGACGCGACAACTTGAGAAAATAACAAAAAAATACCAACGTTACTCCCACTTTAACAGGTTCAGAATAGATAATCGAACGGGACAGAGCCATACGCCAGAGCGGGACGGAGCCACGCTCCCCACAAAAGAGTCTATTTGGTATTTTTTAACGCGAGGTTGCCGCTCCGAACCCGCGCGGCGCCCGGCCGCAGTTCACCGTGCATCACAACTCGGCGCTCGGCGGCCCATCGGGAGATACGACTGTTTCGCAAATCTCACTCGTCGCCACCGCACGCACCGTACTGGAACGTGATCGCTCTCAATGCGTTCGGCGTCATCTCGTCTCCAAGGGCTGTCAATATGATACAGTTCAATAGCGACAGATGCGTGAGGTACATCTGCAGGTGCAGCTGGCATCGGCGAAGTCTAAAGTCTGTTCTGTCGAGTCTACTGTACGTCTATCGAGCCCCCGGCTACAAATCTATGACGACTACTAGAAAATGGTACGGTTAATTCAGTACAAGCCTCGATGTCTTTTTCAGCGTCTGTGACGTAAGTGTACAATGAAACATGTACGGACGACAAATGAAAATTGTTTGTTTAAGTAGAAAGAGTGATAGTGGGAAGCTGCTCGGGCCGCCACTGGCTTGGAGCGCGGCCGCTGGTTACGGTGTGCGACGACGGCACCGCCGGCCCACGCTGGCGCACGCTGGCCGAGAGCTCACTGACAGAGTAACGTAGCTGCTGCATATTACATGCTCGTTGCTACATCATTGACACGACAGGCCGTTTGTTAGACTCTATCGCCACGATGTCTTGGCCACCTGCTTTAATAAAGTCCTTGATCGCCGGACAACCCAGGCCGCGTTGGGAGAGGTCGGGCGCGTCCGCGGCCGGGGCCACGCGAGCTGCCCACAGACGTCCTTCGACCTCGGCTGACGTGTTACCGGCTCGTTGTAACGGTTCATGGCTGAGCCAGCGGTCTCGTAGTCAGTGAACTTGAGTGCTAAATCGGAGGTCGCAGGTTCAACAAACAGAACTGTGTGGGCAAAAACAGTCTCTGCCTGTGTTGAACCAGATGCCACGAGTTGAGATGACCCAAGATATTTATTTTTGGCCAAAGTAAGGGCCTGTTCACAACGGTCACATAATAAAATCATTATTTTACTTGGTTACATAAGTTGTAACCGATCTGTCGTCAATAAAAACACCCACAGCGTTAGGCGTACTGACGTGTGACCACTGTACACATTCACAAACACACACATGCACACAAATACGCACACACACACAGAACATGTTTCTTACATTATCATTCAGTCCTTCCGTCATGGGTCGGACTCAAGAAACTGCAGCCAACATGTTCATTACGCAGCAAATGACAGTTGTCAACATTTGTAATCAGTACGGTGACGTATATTATCAAATTTGCACGAGTCTGAAACGTTCTCAAGCGACGCATCGTCCTTATGTCTGTATTAGCAGTGCGGTCAGCGAGTGTCACGCCGCGCAATCGGCGCAACTACCTCATTTGGACGGCGTGTGTACTAACTGGCATTACCTACACGCGTGTGACCAATGGTGACATCGGCCGCAGACGTCGCTGAGCGGCAGCAGATCTGAGCGCTGTCTGCACGCATTGTGCTCAGGTTAAATAGAAAAAGTAAAGAAAAATATTTGTTGAATGATTTCGCACGTTGCATGAAATGCTAGCGGTCACGAGCCCGAGCCGCTGCCTTGCGGCCACAGACCCGGGACTATGCGAGCTAGATAACTTTTAGTCACACTGTTAGTATTGATATTGCTAGACCTATTGCAGAAGTAGGGCTGCTTATATGTAATAAATTAGTTAGCAACATCACGCCTGTATCCGCCGAAGAGGTAGACAGAGAACTGTAGTACACTCTGACTTTTCTCGATTTATTTACTAATCCATTATAGAATAGACAGTGAGCCTATTGGCATACATGGAGACATATGGTCGGACTCCGAGGCATTACCAGAATGTCTTAGAAAATCCAGTAATGCTCGACCCGGTAAATGGATCCAGGACCTCGCGATCCGCAGTTGCGCTTGCAATCGCCTCGAACACCGAAGCAGTCAGTTCTCTTGGCTTGTGTTAGTTGCTAGGAACGCGGCTAGTTCCACTTGGCATTTGTCTTTAGCTACTGCCACAGTCACTGTTAGCTCCGTCGCCACTCCTGGCCGTGAGGTGAATTTGAAACATTTATATATTTATTTTTACCATAACAAAGAACAATTATTCCTTTGACTGCAAGAGAAGGATGAGGAGTAATCTGAAGTCTTCGTAAGCCGGTGCCAGCGGGGACAGAGTACGTCGTGCTCTATTGCACGCACTAGACGTGTCCAGCTCAAAGCAGGCCTCGCGTGCCCTACTGCTGCTGTCAGCACTTCGCCTCATTCCTGGCTCCGCATATAGTTGCATCGGTGACGATTTTCTGAAATTGCCTGAACTCGATTTCAAATTGATACCCTATCCCTTATGAATAAACCTATCCCTTTGAATAAACCTGACTGCTGATTTATATTTGCGTTGCTGAAAACAGAGATTGAAATTAGTTAGTGGAAGTGTGGTACTCCACTGCCTGGCACTTACTGTGACGGTACCATCGGTGCAGGCCCCAGTGTCCCTGGAGTCTTCTGTGGGACCAAGTGTCGCGCTTTGATTGAGACGTCCCAAGATATTATTGACTCTAAGACCCTTCATTCGCTGTACCGCTGGACGCGACCCTTCTGCCAGAATTAGTAAAGTTAAGGCTATTAGGTATAATCTGGCTGGGTCTACTTACCTACTTACTCATATTGCACACGACTGAAGACATTAATAGACAATGATGTTGTTGGCTGGACGCTTGTAGTTAGAAGTTGCCGCAGTGCCCGGCGCCACTACTGCTCGCTCACTCCGTCGATGTGGGTAAGATCCGCGACACTGCTCGGACGCCACTGACCGAACCACCCCGCCCGGCCGCAGAGGGCGCGCGCGCCGTGGACCTCGCGCACTATAATATTCAGTGCGGACGGTCTAGTAATACCACATACTGAGGCTTTCGTGCTTTCAATATTTAAGTGGCAGATGGTAGCGGTCCCACGGGAACATGAAGGGCGGAGTCTTGTGGTATATTACCGGCTGTCGTCTGTTGAGGGTGGTCGGTATTTCTAAAGGAACTTAATAATAGATAGTGTAATTGGTCAACCATCTGTATTGCCTTTACACGCAGGAAGTTACCCTTATATTATTATGTATTAGTCAGCGTTCATAAGTTTTTTTTACCACCAATGCACTTAATAATTGCGATGAAGTGAGACGGTGGAGGTTTGAAAGGATGTTCCATGCTCCTTCGCAAGAGAAGCCTCCGAGCCTGCGCGCGCTGGACGCGCCGGCCGCTTCACGTACCAGGGGCCAGCAGGCCACGAGTGCTGAGTCCAAGGATCGGGCTTCGTTCCTTAGCCTTCGCTTCGGTCAGCATGAGCGTATGCCCTGGCTGTGTATCGAAGGACCTATTCAGTTCTGATTGAACCAAAAGGCATCGTGTGACGGGCGCCGGGACCGCGCTGGGCGCGCCGGGCGCGCCGGTCGCGCCGCTGTGCACGCGTGTCGCGTTGAGGCCGCTGTGGACCCCACGTGCAACGCGTCTGCTCGCCAGTCACCACTACTGCCGAACGTTTGTCGACTACTTGCAAGCTCGACGTTGGCGCCAGTATCTAGTACTATTAAACTAATAATAATATTATGGACTTTTTTAATTATAAAAATACACACGATGAAAATGGAGCTAGTTTATATTGGCTGCCGTGTGTTCCCACATGCGTACATATAGGTACACGAAAATAAAAAAAGCCTATGTAGCCAAATGTGTTCGTGGAAGTAGCTATGTGGCTAATGAAACGATAACGTTATATAAAGATAATAATCTGAGGGGTCAGCCCATTGCTAGCATGGGCAATAAATAACACGCGTAAATACCAACCTTCTGGGAATAGATAAAAATTACCTTCGCTACCGACGGACGGACGGCGCAAGGAAAAACGAACCGGACAGCGCGCGCGCCGCGGGGCCAACCGACGATGAGGAGCGGCCGTGGAGCATAGACTATTGGTGGTCTATGACGCCATGGGATGCATCGATGCGTCCACGTCGGCCAATGGTGTGCGCGCGCGCCGCCCTTTGCCCTCCGGAGCGGCAACGTCGCGGGCCCTTAGACCGGTTCTATGCTCTACGTGAATAATAGGGACAGCCGGCGCCGCGCGCCGCGGCCGCTGCGGCCGGCCGCCTGGCCGCGAGGCTGCCGGGCGCGTCTGCAGGAGCAGGCCCGTGCGAGCTGTCCCGGGGCAGCGCTGTACCTACGCTCTCTTGAGCTCTCATCGTGTTTGCTCTTTGTTATATATATTTTCTATGATTGAATTATTAAAAAATCGGGATATAGGTATTCGTTACTGACGTGATTAGAAAACGGTATTTTAAATAAAATACAGTTCCAATTAGCGTCCGGCGTCGGAGGCTAGACATCCGCCAGATGTAACACAATATGTAGATTCACGTGCTGTGTCATATTGCGACGTAAACTGGCGGCACGTGGGCATGTGTTGCACATCTTCACCTACCTACCTGTTCGCGTATTACGAGCGTCACGCAACATTTCCCTCGTCTGTTCTGTTCTGGTTCACTCGTCTGTTTCCAGGTACCGTCCGCTGACGTCCATCGTAGCGTACCAATTACATGAAGCTGGTATGGCGCCAGCGACCACTCTCAGCTCTACACAGGATATACACAGATGGTTTGTAATAACAAACAGAACGCAGAAATGAAAATTAGAAGAGAAGAGACGAGAAAGAAAAACATTAGGAGAGAAGTAGATACTTGAGCCATCACTCTCTTACTCTCTGCCTCCCCCCGCTCTCTTACTGTCTCTTCCTCTTCCTATTAAAAAGCCAGTAAAAAGGCAGACTGTAAAACCTAACAACGTAACCAGACCGCAGTGCTACATGTTATTTCTGGACACGTGTCACGCTGCAAGTGAGAAATGTTACAATTAGATAGACGGCGTGCAGCAGCACGAAGTCGCACTGTCTGCGGTGGTGGTCGCGGACAAGCAGTTGTCATTAAACGAGCCAATATTTGCACCACAACATTCGACTGGCCGCAACCGTTCCGATTACAATATCTTATTATTTATTTGACACATTGTCAAAACGCCTCTCAAAACGAATGAGTGATATAATTATGCATTAATGATTGGATAATTATCATTGAACATATTCGATACCTGGCAAAGATAATGAAGTAGTTACAACCAATAAACTTGCGTCATACTGAAGTGTCGAGACGTCCGATGTAGCCTGCGCCATCTCTACGTGGAAATATAGGCGTGATGTTGTGTCATATTATGTTACGCCGAAAAAACAATTGGTTACGTGAGGTCCATGACCACCAAACGGCCGGCGGCGCCGCGGCGGCCCGGGCGGCCGCGCCGGCCGATCTCTACCTGCATTTTTTGTAAAAAGGTATCATTTCTATATCGAGTCACAATTGGTCAAAATTTGATCCTCCACAGACCGTGTTCATAGATCACTTTTACAACGCCGAGGAGGCTGTCGGCAAGGTTTATTTACATAAATGGTTGCAAGTATATAATGCCCTGTATAAAGTGGATTTCTACCTGCTGTTTTATGTTATTTACCGCACAGAAAAGGCTAGCTATATTTATGTACCCAATGAGCGCTGACATGTCATGATTAGGTAGGGGCATGATTTATTATTGGCATGTCATCACGCCAGGTTCCTGGCAGTGTAGACAGGAGGCGCCGCGGGAGCGGGCGACAGTGGACGACCGCCGCCGAATACAGTGCTCGCAATCTTCTCCTACCCTCGCTCTTTTTCTCACACGGTTACATGGGAGCAGTTAAATGAAGGTTGCCATTACGTCCACCAGAAGCAGGCAGCAGATGACAGTTGGACATAAAAGTCAGAACCAGGAGAATAGGTTTCGATCAAGCGAGAGGAACTGTATGTAGACGCAGTAGATTTCCAAAAGCCGATTCGAATAGCTTGTCGTTTTTTCAATTCTCGTCGACTGTGAGTCATAAGAAGAACGAAGGTGTCAATTTTATGGGAGAATTTCGTGAGCTTCTGGGCCTAGGTCTCTCCGAACCTCGTGGTAAGCGTGAAGTGTCCTCGACCAAACTACCCTAATGTGGTCAGATGAAATCCTCGTCCGTCTTTTGGCTGTTGACTGTGGTGGTCAGCACGAGGTCACGTCAACATCGACGGCCTCACGGGCGCACGCGCGGGCCGCGGGCGACGTGCTCGGGTCATCTCAACGCGCAGACACGTGATAGTAATATGATCTTAGAAGTACTTCACATACGTGCTTCTGATAGCAACTTAGGCAGAGCTTGTGCCGTGCTGCCAGACAGCTTGTGCGCAGTGACAGACCGTGGCTGGTGACGTCACAGCGCTGAGTTTATACAGTGCGGATGACAACTCTTCATGCTTATAACCTCGCGCGGGAATCGACCTCGACTCGTTCCACGCACCGGGCAGCTCCAGTAGCCGCGCCTGCCGCGTACCCTGCACGTGAACACCGTTCAGCCGCCACATCTAGAAGGCGGTACTTCAGCAACAGCCTGCACGCCCACAATGGAGTAGGTGGTGAGCCTGTTGTCCTACACCGACCACGGATCTAAGCTCTGAGCTACAACTAGAAAATCCAACATCGCCCCACCTGGGATTCGAACATGAGACCTCTTGATGTATATAATACTGATTAATTGATATTGCAGGAACAAGTATTAGTACAGAAACAACTATTTTATTTAAAAACTAGGAACTTGTAATTTGAACACAAGTTTATACGAGCTGTCATTTCTCGCCGCATCAGCACTAGCTCATAGGGCAGGTCACTGGGAATTTATAATTAAACACATTTGATTTGTAAATGTAATAGAAAGAACTGATTATCTATCTTGTGACACCTCCACGACAGCATCTGATCCCGACTTGCTCAGAGCTGGCGTCGTGGGAACCAACCGGGCGACCAGCGAACTAAGTAAGGCGAGCCCCGCGGCGGGCGCCGCACGAGCGCGGCCTGCGCGGTGTTGCTGCCGCCGCACCGAGCGCCCCTAGCGCCTACTCAAAATCAATGCGCCACACGCGTACGCCGCTTCCTGCACCCCCGCGCCGTGCCGCACCTCCCCCCCCCCCCTGCGCCCCTGCGTGCCCTGCGCCCCCACGCGCCCTGCGCCCCCCGCGCGCCGCCTGCCCCGCGGCGCCCTCCGCACCGCCGAGTCGGACGGCGCCGCCGGGCCCGCCCAATGTCGGCACTGTCTCAGCGAGGATTGAGGTGGTATATCTCCAAAACGACAATAATCAAAACAATAAGTAAACTTGATTGCCTCGTTGGTCGCGTCGGTCGCAGGTGCGGCTGCCGATAGGGAGGTGGTGGATTTGATTCTCGGATTGGACACTGCTAGATTTTCTAGTAGTGGTTTGGAATCTGGATATGTGACCAGTTTATGGCAATAGGCTCACCACCTATTCCATAGTGCGACGTCAACGTAATGAGTTCAACATGGGAGGGTTCAGCATTCCTCTGTCTCTCTTCGGGGATTACAGGCGTGAAGTTACGTTTTACGTTCTAAATATAATAATTGTCGTTGATCGTACCAATGATGCACAAGCAACGACTGTTTAAGATCCTTTTATCTTATTATGTCGTTGTCAAAGCAACGAACGCACAGATCCGAGTACATTACGCAAGTGTGTATGTACGTACATACATACGAGTGCACACATCAGCAGGACGCGCGTCGACTACGCCCGGGTCCGCCCGGGTCCGCCCGGGTCTGCCCGGGTCTGCCCGGGTCCGCCCGGCGCGCGCTGCCCGCGCACCCGGTCTAGTTACAATGTCGTCCATCGCTGCCTGGCTCATTGGGTGTCTTATAATCATCAACGCTACAGACAATGAACGGTTTTAAAATATTATACAATTTTATATCTGCGTTAAAACGTAACAAGATAACAGACAGTTGTTTCAACTATTTATTACGGAAATATTTTTTTTTTATTATGTATGCTCTGACACTTCTTAGAATGAGTTTTATTCGTTTTGAAATTATAATACGGTGACGGTCGAAATATTGACCACATGTGAGTGAATACATCGGTACATGATTACATAATTGTGAGGTGTCCCTACGGGCAGCAGAGGGCACTGCGCAATGAGACGGTGTGTGTGGCTGTAATCATACAGACAGACGTGACATACGACAATACTGCCTCGTTAGTTGAGCGCGCGTGGTGGGACTGCTGAACGAGAGGTGCTGACTCCGAATCCCGTGCCAGGTGCTTACTTAAAAGATTTTTTAATTTATGATGTTTAGTTGAAAGTTTTAGCAGACGCCCGGAGTCGGAATTTGTGCCCGACGCTGGGCATCAGGCCCACCCCCTATTGTATAGTCGGATGGTAACGTCGTTGATCAAGTATAGGAGTGAGCTACACTCATCTGTCTACCTTTTCGGAATTAAGACCTGATGGTACATTTTGAAAACAAATGAAACATGAGGTAAACTATTCAAAGAAATGCCAAGGAAATTTGAAATTAAAATTTGATCTCAGACGTCAGATCTGTCTACTTTTAACATATAACGTGTCCAAGTAATCTTCGAGGCAGCGCAGGCAGCGTGCGCTGTGCTGTCACTATGCAGTATTTCAAAAAGTTAAGAAATACTCTACAGTGAACTTTTTTGTAATTCTTCCGATGTTACAAACTAAACTGTGACAATAATCTCCACAACGGAGCTGGTCTCTGCGGTGACCAGTCTTAATTATCGTACATCATGATCATCAGCCGCCTCCGGACGCAGGCCTCTCCACTAGTACGCCGCTGAGCTCGATGTTCAGCTCTTCGCATCCAGCCGCCGCCGGCCACTTTGCGTAAGAGAAAACAATGAAATGATACAAACACAGTGCACAGTAGATGATAAAGGATAAACGTTGCACATAAGGACACGGTGCGGACGCGCGAGCGCGGGCCGGCCGCGGCGGGCGCGCTGGACACGCGCGGGCGTATGGAGACGTAGCAAATGAACGGAGAGAAATAAAATATTCACCTTAATGAATGATAGCAATGTATTGTTTCAGCAATTTGCATTAAGTGACGAATCAAATGAGTAATTTTTTTATTTTTATGTAGAGTAAGGTAGAGGTATATTCATTAAATTAATGGTCAGTTGAAACACACGAATGTTAGAATTCGATACACTTGTATTGTTACGTAATATGCCGAATGAAACTTGAAATGGTGTAGCTATTAAGAGGTGATATTGGACGACACTGCTGGGCCGCGGAGACAGGGCCCTCGACCCGCTGCAATGCAGAAGTGCATTCACGATCGTCTCGTATAAACATTTTGTATAATTAAGGTTAGTATTATGGTATGTACCACACGACATTATCTCCGAAACTTTAACTGGCGCTAGTGGGGGCAAGCTGTGCAAAATATCGCCTTTCGCTGTGAATATTTACGAGCTTACGTATTAGGTAGGTTGAATTGTAATAGTGCAAAATTATGATTACATAACATTCCAGACCACACCACACTTAGGTCACAGGGGCCATCTATTGTCTTGATAAGTATATTAACGATTTCGGGATTAAATAATTGTCTATAATAGCCTTTTCTCTCACTAGTTATATAGAGCTGCAGACAAAGAAAATATTGATAAGTAAGTAATCAGAAAGCTCAGTGCTGTAAGTAGGTCACGAGGAGAGTTAGCTTCGTCCGGGCTGTGACGTCAGCACAAAGAAAACGTTTATAAGCTGTGGAATTTCTGACAATTCCTGTTGTAGTACTTCATAAATATATAAAAATATAATGCTGTAATTTAATTTTTGACTTATTTCGTTGTTTTATAACGGTAGTTTGAAATATTTCCGAAATCAAACGAAAATAACCGAAACTATGTTTGGAGGGGCACGGACGCCCATTTTCAAAATGGCTGCCTACAGATTACATGACGTAATACCTCAAAATGTACAAAAAAATTAAATAATTTAACTTAGTATATTTTTCTAACGCAGCAGTCGTTATAATGAAAAATAAAAAAATTAAAAGTGTGCATTCAGGGCGACGTGAGGACGGCGCGGCCGCGTATCGATCGATGGGCTGCTGCAGTAGTTTTTCCGAAATCGAACTTTAAACAAAAAAACTGCAAGAAAATTTGATAAAAATCCCACATAAAGGAAACATTGAAATTCGTGCAAAAAAATCTTATGAGACTTGGACTTGCAGTAAATGCGCCTTGCCTTCGCTTGTGCTCGAAAAAAGTACATAAAACAAAGACTTATTTTTAAAATGGCGTACGCAGATGAAAGCCGAGTGCTGGATACGAAAAAAAATTGGAAAGCGGACTCACCTCGTGCCGAGCCAACATGGCGGTGGACAAAGGAGCGTGCGGAAAACTGCGATCCGTAGCGGAAGCTTGTACAGAAATATACAAGTCGGGTACAATCGGACACACTGAGACCATTCTGGGGATATTAATTTGTGATATTTGGTTTTTCACGGCGGACACGGAGCGTAATGCATGCGCTTGGATGCATCGGAGTGTACTGACCTAGGGCTTGTTGCAGTCGCGCAGGGCTTACATACATTGACACGTCACGCACACCGACGCGGCCGCGACGTCCCAAGCGACTGCGACCTTTATGCCTCTGCGGCTTAGGGTGAGAATAGCGCGCGGTACACATACATACGTAGAAAGTCTGGAGAATCCGTTCGATACCGTGGCAACAGTCTGAAACAATATTGAGCTCAGCGCGGCTCTACATAGAGTAGGCAGTCGGGGAACTTCGTCAGACTCTACATCCTATTTCACCATCCGACCACACCTAGCTCTTGCGTCTCGAAATCTGTAGATTTTTGCTAATTTGAATTTGAAATTTCTAAATTGCGCTATCAATAAGTCGAGGTAAATTTGAATTATGCATTTTTTCTCCTAACATTCACAAAAGTTTTTTCAAATGCTGTAGGATCAGAGGAACATTACAAAAATTATTGAAGTTCTTCGTAACCTGTATAATGGGACGCACTTCATGTCGTGTGGTGAGATGCCCGATGAGGTGGTCAGGCGCCGTGGTACTGCCGACCACGGCTATGTTCACCGTCGCACTCTTCATACTTACACTAACACATATTTCGAAAGGTCAAAACTCTTGTTTCTGCCCACTCCTTGTTCATAATTACAACATCATTTTTCGTTTTACTAACTCGTTGCTGCACGGGTTGCAGATCAAACTCTTGACTTTGAAGTCCTGGCTTCGATATCCGTGTCAGGTGAAGTATTATTAAGGTTTACTGACATGCCATTTCTCAGGAGCCACCGGGAGATGCAAGTATACCATTATAGTGGAAGGTGGGAGTGTATCACATTCCTCTGCCTACCCGTTCGGAGGAATACGACCCTAATGGTCTACGAAATATTTTGTCATCTAACAATTTTTTTAATTTAGAAATTTTAGAATTTCGTCCCTAGAAATAAATATGTTTTTCGCATTTTAATAAGCACGTTTAGTTTTATGTATGAAGCACTGAAAAAATAGAAAATGTGGTCGCGTTTAAAATATTCTTCACTCTCAAAATAGTAGTGATTCAGACTTGAAGTTTAAACAATGACGTATGTACAACACAGACAGATTAATTGAATGTTGAATTACTTAAGCAATAATACGAAGTTATCAAATAGAGCCATAGAAAA
Organism: Mysoria ambigua; assembly: GCA_018245875.1. Lineage (NCBI taxonomy): Eukaryota > Metazoa > Arthropoda > Insecta > Lepidoptera > Hesperiidae > Mysoria > Mysoria ambigua. Next base: position 4,026 of record DWEI01001144.1, on the reverse strand, counting down.
ATGTTGAAGCCTATTAGCACATTAGTCTCCCTCGGGTTAAGCCCATGAACGTTGGTCGAACTCAGTGCAGGCCCCCCGCTGGCGAGCTTGCCTGGCTGCTGCACCTGTGCGAGGAAAAGGATGCCGCGTCGCACTACGCGAGCGCAGACACTCGCACACGTGGACGGTCGTCTAAGCCGTGTGCCGGACAGTTGACGACCGCCCTCAGGGCCGTCCGCGAGCCCTGCGTGCTCTGCCCTCCAAAGCACAGCAACAACAATCGGCGGCTGCGCAGAAGTACGACCTAGTCGTTCAATGTCTGGTTAAATGTCTTTGATACTTTCCAAAGGAATAATATTTATTGAATGGTTCCCAGGCTGCTGTAAGCAGGGAAATATTTGTAGACGTATTATACATACGACTCCTAATTTACTCATATGCCAACAACCCAGACTCAGCCCCACTTGCAAGATGAAATAAACCGTTTACGGTATACCAGTGTGTTCAATTCTACAAACATTACAAATTTGAATAGTACAAAGTATAGAGGTGTCTAATGTCGTGATCTCTACATCGATCCTCGCAGCTCTACGTCCCGAATGCAACCAGCGGCGCCGATGTTAGGTAACAGTACCTGCCGGACGCCGCAGACCGGTGTTACCGGTCGTTCCAGATCAACCGGAAGTTACATTGCAGAGGAAACGGATTTGCAACGTGTTTTAAATCCAAGAAATAGTAATGACAGTGACACCGACTCTACCAAATTTTAACTGGTTAGACTCAATTAATAGTGTTGACATGTTTTTTAATTATCGGAATACCAGCCAGTCAGTCTTGAGAATATCCCATTCGATTTACACTTTTCTAAGCTTTACTACTGCTAACTCTACATGACTTTAATAAAAAGATTCTTTGCAACCTGAACTCTTTTAGTTTCCATATGTTACCAAGTATTCCCTATACACATACGATGAGCAAGTACTGCGCCAAGGCTCATCCTTCCAATCCCAATTCTCATGTACGTAATTATACTTAATAACTAAATGGCACGAACAATACCATAACATAAAATCCACGACATGGTTTGCAATTTTATCACTAGCATGCCGCGAGATTATACTCTGAAGATGCTTTAAATGTTATAGAAATTCGAATTCAGGTTCTCATCTGTCTTAAAGAAATACCGCGGTGCGTGTACATGTCAGGTTGCATACGTGTGTGTGCGTCGCATGCACTCCGCACTCCGAGTGCACTGCGCGCGACAGGCGCGGGGAGCGCAGGTCGCGCTATCAGCGCCGCCGGCCGCCGTCAAGGGCACTCGCGCGCGGCCGCTCTCCGCTACACGCTTTCATATACGGGACCAATTCAAACACCTCGTCCGGTTGCACGCCGGGATAGAGCGAAACTATCTTCACTGTTGTATCTTGCATTCTATATTTATATTATGTAAATTAACCAGTGATAGGCCAGTTGCTTAGAAGTCAGCTTCTCTATTGGAAATTGGAACTCAGGATGAGTATAAAGTTGCAAACTTCACAGCTCTCCACGACGCCCTCAAGACACGGTATCTTCTGCCTGCCGTAGGAGGCGCTTGCGAGCGACTGGACTGAGGGGCTCGACCGCTCACTCATTAGTTCCGAAAAGGACGGCAGTAAAAAGGTGTGGCCAGAAGAACAGCCTGCAGTCCTGCACCCGGAGAGATATTTAGGGTTGGGTATGTAAATCCCAAAAACTCAACCAAGTTCAGGGTACTTTGAAAAGTTAACCGTAAACAAGACAAGGCGGACCGTACTTAGGGTGCCCTCGTCCACCCGCTGGACACGTGGCAGCCTGTCATAGATAGTGTGATTGCAACAAGACCCGAGCTATCGTAGCAGGGCTCTATCCATTTCACAGAAGTGAACACAATTCGTAGAACAAGCGTAATGGCACGCTTGTGTCAGCTGATATCGGGAACACGATCAAACTAACGTCAGCTTGCAGCCCGCCCCTGTGGTCCACTCTGTCGTCACTGACCTGCTGGTTCATTGGACTAGATTTATACTAGATTTATTTTATGTTTGGGTGTAAAATTGTAAATGAATTTCTCCAAAATATTCTCCAAGAGTGTTGACCAGTAACCAACACAGGTAACCAGTACTTAGTTGTGGAACGCCGTTTTCCCTACATAGTGGTAGAAACCCCACCTTTGGGAAAATAGAAGGGTTATTGATATATAATAATAATGTTATATCGTAATACACCGCATTACACATTTATAGTTATATGCAAAAATAATTTCTGCTTTTGTATTTACATAACTTCACGGTTAGAACGCTCGAGGAGGTAGGCAGAAGAATGCAGAACACTATGGAGTAGATACTGAGTCTATTGTCATACACCGGGTCCATATCCAGACTCCGAATGTCCCATTCAACAACAAACAACGACTAATATTTACATCACTAGAATTGACGGCGATTTCTTGAGTCATACAAATCGTGTCAGGACCACTCACGTAATGGGTACCTTGTGATCCCAAATGATAGAGTCCGTGTGATGGTGTCGTAGGCAGGCGGCTGATGCTCTACATGCACCTATGTAGGTCCGACAACGTACAGTACAAGCACTCGTGCAGGCTGCGAGAGAGATCGGCGCGCTGCCACGAGGTCAGCCTTGCTGGTTCTCTTATGGAAGCACATTCTGTATTCCTATGAACATCATCTACGACAAATATATAAAGCACCGCGGTACTGACTGCGTGCTGCCTATGTGACAAAAGGCCTTTACACTCTGGCTTCGAGGAATTAAATTAGTGAGTCCGATTCCTGCGCCACGCTGACGTAGGTGCCGAGAACACTACGACTCTCCTATCTTAACTGAGGCCACACACTGACTGAACTAGGAGTCCGAGGGGTCCGCAGTCGGCCAGCGTGTGTGAAGAGAGTGACAGAGATATTTGGTGCTCAGTGCTTTCTGCTCGCCCCGTGACGGTCCTGCCGTGACAGTGTGTAGGTAGGACTACGCTGTTGTCCGACGGCAGAGCGCGTGCGTGGACCCTAACGATTATAGAGCACATCGGAAAATGGTGTTAACTATTATAGGGTGAAATTTACATAAATGTTTGAAAAACTTTTTAAAAATAACGTAACTTCACGCTTGTAGTCTCCGAAGAGGTAGGCAGAGGAATGCAGAATACTTCCATGTTTCACCAGATACATTTCGGTCCCACTATGGAATAGGTGGTGAGTCTATTGCCACGCATCGGGCACATATCCAGGCGACGAACCACTACAAGAATACATAAAAGTTAGAAAAATTTGTAATGTTCGAATCAAACCCGGGACCCCCCGATCGACAGTCGCACTTACAACCAACACGACTAACGAGGCAGTCAAAATTTTTACAAAAATATTTTTACGATTATTGCAAAAGTTGCACCTTAATATAAAATAATAAATTTACATAGTCTTTATTACTCTGCAGCATCATAAGCTTATTAAAGCAGAACATTCTGTGATCACGTGTGTATGTATGTCTGAAAGCAGTCGAGCAACATGCAGCAACGGGGTAAAATGAAAATACTATTTACTAGTCGCAACGCAACGGGCCAGCGTGCGCCCCTCGTTCGAATATCGTTTTATTTTTTTATTATAACGTTTCGATTTTTATACGTTATTTTTTGGTAATATTTAGTCATCTGAAACTATTTGTCAATTTGTAAATTCAAGAAATACATTAAGTTTCGATTATGTAAAAAGCTTATTACTCGACAACTTGCCCTTACATGGAAGACATAGACGTTTGCAAATGAGTTGCTGTAGTTTGAAGGTTTAAAGTTTTAACTGTGAAGCAATCACAAAAAAGACAACCCCATTGAGTTTCTTGTTAGTTCTTCTCAGACGTGGGCGCGGTCCGAACTAACGTAAACTTATCTGTAATGACGTTTATATGTAATTGCAAATCCTATATAAACAAATGATTTTGACTTTGACTATATAGATAATTTTAACTGCAATCGGGGTTTGCGTACCGAACTCTACCAACACACAGTAAGACGACATACGA
>DWEI01001143.1:0-17731 GCA_018245875.1 Mysoria ambigua | reverse complement strand
GTCGGCGGCACTCTGGGTCGTGATGCATTAAGGAATTTAATTGCTTTGGCTCAATATCATTTATAATACAACGACTGTACAGACACACTAATATGAGGTCAGGGTCTTTAGCCTCCTACAAACCAATGCATACACACACTATATTACAATATTAGAATATCATTCTTTGAATAGTGAACACACAGATTTCCATAATTCGACGCATTGTTTTTTAATGTGATTTCAAGGCCTAAAAGGCCACGGATTGCGTCATAATGGTGGTTGATTTGGAATTACCAGCTAAAGCCTTTTAATGGTGGCGTTTTAAGTATGATAGGTATTCCTTCTTTGTCTTGTTTCATCTTAGCACATTCGATTATTGATTGATAAGGATAAAATATTTAAAAGGTTGTAAGTGATTAGGAATAAGAATAAAATTAGGAACAAGATGATAAAATTGTGTTATGTAGAAAATAGCCTATGTGCTCTAATGCATTCAATAAGTAATAAGGCTAGTTCCACACTGGCGGCTCGACTGCTACTGTAATTGTTTACAGATCACGGCGATGATTTCCTATAAGGGGTCTCGTTTAGATTATCAATCGTAAGCCTTTCCCCTATAAATGTGTCAAAATGTAATGTAATAAACTATTTAAAGTGTCCATTCGATTTTGTATGAAATATTTTATATTTCATGTCGGCTATAAGCTTGGGAAAATCGTGTCATTATCTTACTTTTATTTTAATAATTACCTCACTTTCGTATTCAAATGGATCCCATAATATCCGGAGCTCATAAAAAACGTATATGAATATTGCTAGTAAATTCGATGTATCTCGCATTCGACGGGGTTCGGTGCTGGAGCAATAAACGAGTAATTTCAAATACACGTCACAACAAAGGGTTGTCACGTCAATGTTCATGAGATTTACAAGTTTTCGTATTTTTGCGATGATTGTAATAAAATCCCTAAGTTGCAATATAATTATTTTACAGAAAAAGAGTCTAATCAGATATTAGTTATAGCTCGTGGTTTTAGACGATATAATGAATTTGGTCGTAACGTAATTGTCCATTTTGGAAGCGAACATCACGCCTGTAATACTCGAAGTGATAGGCAGACGAGTACGGTACACATCCACGTTTGACCACATACCTTTACGTTCAACTATGGAAGAGGTGACGAGTCTATTGCCATACACCGAGCACATATCCTGACTCCGAGCCACTATTAGAAGTTCTTAGTTAGATAGTCCGATAATGCACGACCTGGGATTTGAATGCAGTCGATAACAATATTTTCGTTAAAAACATTTCAGATTAAATATTTCTGCCATGTTTCTGTTTTGTAAAAATATTTCTTTTTTGTAATTGTTACATAGACAGCCCTAGCGAGCCAACCTGCTAGAATCGCGTGGGTGTGCAAACGGGTTTACTTTTTTCTCGCGTTGTGCTAATAACGCGTTTGTATCGGATGTCCGAGAGGCCAAGTTCAAGCGTCAATGCTTTATAATTTTACGACGGACGCCTGGGCGCACGTATCGCGTTCAGATTGCGATGGATAATGTATGGAAAGTGTTATTTAATGTGCCACGGTCTCCTTACGTATAGGATGATTGTGTCATTAACAATTATTTATGTATTTTGGTTCCTTGTGTTATGGCTGTCGAGCGTTTGTATCTTAGATTAACTATTCCCTTTTCAATTAATACGAAGTGGTTGTTTAACAAGATATTTATTAAAACAGAGTTCATCCTAATTTATAAATTAAGATGAACTTAAATGAAATTTATAAATTATGATTAAATAAGATATAATTTATAAATTATATCTGCTTACATACTTGTCAAACGTGGTAACCGTTTCTGAGTGATATTATCTTATTTAGGTAATTCATTATGACTTGATTTTCGTTTTCAAAAAGCAGTTATCACCTCGTTCAGTTGAACAGCATTTGTGGAAAAGGTGCCATTTGGTTCAATGGAATCGTGATGAGTTCTATTGGTATCGACATAACCTAACGTTGACATTACTTCTTAGTAGACCTTCGGCTTCTGGATTCGTGTTCGATGGCAACGGACACATTTTGAAAATTAAAAATGCAAAAAATTACGCACGTTAAAAAATTAAAGAAATTCGAATTTTAATATTCCTAAGTGGGTATTAATAAAAGAAGGATTTAGTACGTAGGTGAAATAAATCTAGTGCAGAAAACGGTTCTTGGACCCTTGCGACGGAAGTTAAAGTTTGAGCGGACCGGATGCTCTCATAGGAAGCGCGCCAATCTGTTAATAACAAAATTTCCTGTCTGATTTAATCCATGAGCCCATATCGGTACCTCTTACTTATTCATATAATGAACTCCAAATACATAACATCGCATCTGTTATCCGCGAAGAGGTAGGCAGTAAGTTTTATCACAAACCCATGTTTCACCAGTTATGTTTACGTTCCACTATGGAATAGGTGGAGCCTATTGACATTCATCGGGCACATGCCCAGACTCCGAACCACTACTAGAAAATCTAAATTAGAAATTCTCTATAGCGGGAATTGAACCCAGGACCTCCGGATCGCCAGTCGCGCACACGACCAACGAGGCAATCAAATTGTAGCGTTGTAAATTGTAGACTTACGTGGGCAGGTTAACTTAACGTTCTAGATGTACATAAGCCTTAATTTTAACAGCGGCTTAAATTGAGGTAGTAAATTAGTTATAAAATCCTTAACCCAAATCGTCTTTAATGAAACTAACATCGCCTTAGCTCGATCTCGTAAACGGTATTTATCAAAGTCGATAATAATAACCGTTAATTTTAAACACATTGGTGTCAATGGTGCCGCCAAGCGTAACAAACATGTCACCTTATAGGGAATACGCTACTCGCCCAGATCGCGATCGCACTCGATAATAATTCACGGGATTCTGGCCTTTAATTGCGAACAACTTGAATTTTATATGTTCGTAAGTCAAATATCACATTCCGTGCGATATAATTTAAAACACTTCACATGATTACACAAGTTTTATAATGCGAGAGGACATTCTGTTTAAAAAAAGAAGCTGAGTTCAAAAGACGACTTTCGAAAGACCGAAAAGACATTCGAATTTCGAACGAAATGAAAGTTTAAAATGGCGTACGCCGCGTTTGCTGCTTTTCGCTTCGAGTTCCTTACGTTCAACGAGCTGTTCGCTCTTGCCAATTTTGCAGCCGTTGTTGTCCGTACGATAAGTGTGCACTTATCTTATCTTACCGCCTGCAGTCGACTTGCCTAGCTAAATTTTATACGAAAGTTATTCGCATAACTTTAACTCTGTAAATTATAACTATCATAAAAAGATTCGGTTTAAATATTCGTGTCTTTAGTAAGGTAGCTTGTAAAATTATTGTAATAATAACACGCGATTATAGGAAGAACATTTCTCTGGACTGTTCGCTTTATAAATCTATGTCGCTAATGTGTACGAAATAACATATTAACTGCGTACACCGTCTCCGAGCAATATATTCAAAGTCGACTTCCAAACTTTTCACTCGATAAGCACCAACGAAGCGCGATGTGATCTTGCGCGGCGCCACATAAAAGAATTAAGGTAAACACAAATTTCCTCGTAGATAAAACCCATAAAATTCATCACTGAGATAAGCGGTGTTAATTTCATAAGAAAATATCGGCCGGTGTGTGTGATGTTAGTGGCAATGACACATTGACGATTTAAGTCGTGGTCCCGATGGCGAGCCAACAAGCCAAATATGTTTACCACTAGTAACACACCCATTATATATATTATAGCACCGTACATGCTATTCTAGCGTTTGACTCCGAGCCCGTCGCGTGAAAAGCGCAAACACTTCAAAATAAGCGTCTTATAGGCTTTTTCTCGGCCAGCGTATGGCGAAACAGCATAAAAAATGACTACAACAAAGAAGCCACGATTCTCCGCATTGAAAACGAATGAGGAAAAAGAAGGCATGCGTAGCTTGTGTTAGGACGCTTACTATGAAATGCGTTTCTAAAACCCAACTGTTTTGACACACACAATCACAAAAGTATGCGATGTTAACATACATGAGGTTGCCGATAAATCGACAACGAGATCAAGCGTACCAACATGCAATACCGTTGGTCCGTCCGCTCGTCAATGGATCATTCTCTCAATGGTGACCTTTATTTGGCTTTCACCTAGTATGTCTAATGACTTTATCTCCCTGCATATTACTTATAACGCCTGTCAACCTAAGAGTCTTATTTGAATAAATTTGATATGATCTTCTTAAAATAATCATGTAAACCGACATAGCATAACGATGTAATATATCACAATGTCCATTTAAATAAATAAGAAGTACGTTTACATAATAAATCATAAGACTTTTTCGTGAGATTTAAAAAAAAACATGATCAGTATCAAGGCGCCATTTACTTGAGTAAAATAATCTAAATAAAATAAGACAGATATTGGATGGGAGACGAGTTTTCTTAGTACTTGAATTTCTGCGGCTCGTACCTCGGGAGAAGCGAAAATAAAATTCATATCTTGTTCTGTAAAAACTAATCCACTTAAACAGCCGCCGCGAAAGTATAGTGTATTTGAATTTCAAGAAAAAATTCACTATCTAGAATGCTAAGAAATAAATTTATGTCAAGTAATATTACAAAGTAATAATATGGCACCGAGGAATAAAATATTACACCTATATTAAGTATATTGTCATGATATCTGTTTATGTTGTAACGTTTGGTAACAACTATTCTAGGGCTACCGGCGACTTGTGTAAGGTGTTGTTAATTGGAAAATGTTGTAAAAAGCTTTTAAAGGAAAGCAAAAACCTTTTAAGGGATCCCTATATCCAGACGCGGTGTTATAAAGGTTGACATCGACTTTAGCATTCCTTGAATTGTTCATTTAAAATAACTTTAATTTTTTTTATAAAGTATGTCGTTACAAATGAACACAGCAAAGCTATTGAAGCAGTAATGTTGAAATGATGTATGAAAACATCTTGAACCGCGGAAAACCATAAAGCTCACTCCTAGTGTATTGAGTGAAAAGTTTTGTGGCACGAATTAAGTATTGCACGCGAACAAAGTAGCCGGTGAAAGCGAATACAGACAGAACGATTTGAATAGAAGAAGAATAAGAAATAATAATAATGTTTATAGCTTTAATGACACGGCAACTTTATTGCCGTCCATAATCTACGGCTAGATTCGTCTTATTTACTTACAAGTCACAAACGGCAAGTGAACAATACGCGAGCCACGACAAAGGTATTCAATGAGGCACGGCAACAAATCACTGCGAGCGAACAATATTGCGTTATTACTCTATTATTATATAGAGAATCATATGTATATTACCGGTAATTGCTGGGTGCGCGCTTGCCGAGCCGCCATTATCATGCAAATACGACATAGAGCGTACAAACTTAGGATTCGATATGAAAGCTCTTGTTGATCATTACGTTTTACGGACCGACAACGGCGCGGAATATAAAACTGTGTGATTTTACGTCCGTGTGATTTTGCGTCTATGGCATTGTGCGTGTGTGTGAGTGCGAGTCTGCGTACATGTACATGCGAATATATTTCACGAGATTGGGATGTACATACCGAATGGTTTAATTTCAAACGTGAATTTTATTACCTGCCATTAGAAACGCTTGATGCGTTCCGAATGGTAGCGTTGTCTGATAAACACGCGATTAGCTATGGTTCGTCAGAGTCGGGAAAAATGAGGGCGCCACTGTCGCAAACTGTCACGTGATCAATAAAGTCACATCATTTAATCACTATCCTTGAGTTAACATAGTTGTTACTCAGCACGTGCCTACGAGTGCACAAAATATATGGAGTCAATACAATAAACTCCTTTTGGTTTAAAAGGAGTTTAATTGTTAAATAACAATACTCGGGGGTCATTCGAAACAATGACCCCCGAGTAGGGGACTGAATTCTACGTCACAAGCCTATTGCTACTTCTACGTTGGATATTATTACTTGATTCCTTTTCCGCTTTACGACACTGACGTCGGATGGAGACATTTCTTAATATGCTCATTATGCTTATCGTGGTATCAGCTCGAGTTGTTACGGAAGCTTTTTATCGCATACATGTACCTAATTTACAATGTACCTAAGTTAATCTGTACTCACAGTTAAATGCGGCAGTGGTATGAAGCGAAACTAAAATAGTGACGGCGACAACTGTCTAATGAATATCGAAATTCTATACAGCGGAAATTCGGATTACGAAAGTTGAGTGTGTTAAAATAACATGTCACGATACAACAAGGAAAAGCTTGTAAATTTTCTATTCTCACTAAAGTCCCTTAAAGCACATTGTGGTATCTCCGTGTAAGACACCTATTCGGCTCGCCGGCGCACTGCCACGCGCTGCCCGGCCGGCGGGCGCACACGCACTGACCCGCTCGACGCGCGCACTGGGACGTGTGCGCTCGAGACAGATCCAATGTACATCTACATACACTATACATATAAAAATACATATGGAACGTAAAATAAATATCGTTACAAGCCAATAACGGAACGTAGATAAAATGAATATTTTAAAAATCGCCATAAACAATTACGTTTCCGATCTATGTATGTATGTCATTTGATACGTCCGTAACAGTTTGACGCCCAATAACATTAGCGTTTTATTAACTTTTACTATATTATTTTTAACACCTTCGCTGGAAAGAGTCGCCGGAATCTAATCAAATGTCGTTAACGCATAATGACAAGGCGTGACTATAAACAGTTCTGGGAAAAGCTCATCGCGCCATTACTGAAAATTGTCCACACAATTTCGGGGCTTACACACTTGGCTGTAAAGGTGATATTAGTGTAAGTAAGGTCCCGATAAAACGATGTACTTAATAGATTTACTCTTTATTAATAACACGCTGTTAAGGCGCTAGTGTCGGCGGGAGGCGACAGCGGGAGACTCCATTATCGGACGCGTGGCTTGTGGACAGTTTTCTAATCATATTTTAAAATATACATAACTATTTAATTAACAATCATTATTTGGTCATCAGCGTTTTCACGGTCGAAATCAAAATATGTTTATTGTGGACATTACGGTACATCACATTCATTTGGTAATACATTTCATTGAGTAGCAAACGTCCACTTATTTGGGATTCTCTTACTTAATATTCCCTGCAGTGGTTGGAACTCAGGATTTGTGCTCGGTGTATGTGAATAGACCAACTAACGCCTATTCCATGAAACGCATAAAATAACTAATGAAAAATAAAATCACTATATTCATCTGCCTATCCCTTTATAGAAACACTGGTGTGATGGTGACACGCATATCACCGTATTACGAGATCCCCAGCGACGAGTCCCCAGCAGATGCCAATAACGGAGGAGCTTAATGGCATTCACGTTTATTGCTTCCTGGTACACGCAAGAACCGAACCTACATACACACAGACACTTTATAACGGTGCATACTAATATGTACGGTTTATTGGTAATATTGGAAATATCGATTACGTAAAGAGCTGATAATGGGGATAGTGATAGCCTAAAGGTATAGAATTCTGTATCCTACTCCGGTAGTGCTGGGTTCAGATAAATTCAAGGGACAGATATCGCTTGCTATACCTAACGACATTTCGTAAACAGAATGTCTTAATATTTGATCGATTGTCTTCTTTCATGGCATGTGAACAAGTAGTTGTAACCAATGCATCCCGTGGCCGCGCACTCACACACACAAGCACACGTGTATAACGTCGAACGGGACTGAACTATTCGCACGTGCGTAGGACTTTCGCTAAAGAGTGTGGCAGTTCACGTAGAAGTCAATTGAGCTAATGTGATGTATGAAAGAAAAAAAGCCATTATTATAACAATGTAGCCCCATTTTCTCATTATCATATGTTGTGTACTTTAATTCATTAATTTGAACAATCTATGTTATGTATTGATACATGCATATTTGGTGATACACAGTACAACAATATTTACTGCTATCTATATATCCGTGTAATTGAAAACCGCGAGATACAATTGATTAAAAGTCCAACAATAACTCCAAAGGCCTGTTAGGTAAACTGTCGAACAATTTACATTGAATCACGGACAGAAACTATTAACTTGGCAAATTCGTGCCCACACTGCGGATTGATTCAGCGCCGGGTAGTATATAACAATGGGTAATAAATGTCTTAATTGTCGAAATAAATTAGCGCACGGGACGCGCAGAAACGGCGCCGCAGAGGGTACAGATAAGCGCGGAGATTTATCGTAACGAATTGTTTCAATTCACAGCGTTACGGTTATCGGGTTGTTGGCTGGTGACGATAATGGGATGTCTAGGTGTTTTTCTCGGGATCCGTCTATATTGAGTTCGGTAGATGTGTTTCGTTTTTTCTCACTCAGCGGGCACCACCCAACATTGACCTTATTGTGACACATTAAAAACGGAACAGAAATTTAATAGTTTATAATAATTATATAAAAAACATCTTTTCTGTTTCACCTTGCCTGGATTCACTTTTATCTTAAAAACTGTTGAAAAAAATATTTTAAAACAAAGATTTTTTCTTGTTACTTACATAGGTACCTATACAAAAACTTTAACTAATTTCGTAATTAAAGAGCATTTTCTTAAGGAACAATTTATAGACAAACCTCAAAGAACTTACATGTAGATTACTTTATATATAGATAAAATGCTCGCAGCTTCTAAGAACTTGAGATGGATGTACGTGGTATCCGAAGAAGGCTTCGTCATAGTTCAATAGAAACAGCTTCTGAGATTTCGAGAAGGATTCGCTGTGAGTAGGCTCATAATGTGGGAGGATACTTGTGTCATAATCGTTTCCAAAACATTTGTTCTTTATGTATTTTTTATTCCATTTTGTTTGAGTAGCAAAATAAATGAAAGCCACCTAACATTAGACGGTAAGCTTAGCCTTGAAATTGTAATGTCGTTTGGCAAATAGGTCTAAAGCCCATTTTGGGTTGAAGCATCAGCGAATCAGCTTAAATTTAATAAAATAGCTTTTTATATACATTTGTTTATTTATAAAATTGGCGGCATTATCACAAAAAAATGTTTTTTTACCCCGCTATCAATTAAAATTCCACGCTTTTAGCATTACAAGTACCAAAAAATTATACAAACTGAAGAAGAGAAACAAAAGAAAGAAGCAGAAAAAGCAAACTGAAGATAAAAATGATTAGAGAGATTATACAATACAAATCCACGAAAAATATGCTATACTTCTGCGTACTGACGGCGAATGTTAAACGTTCGGAGTCGGACTAATGCGTTCGTGGCGTGTATGCAAATGAGATAATACGAGTACAAGTGTGACAGGAAATGAGGCATGCGACGAGAGGATCAGGTTGAGGTGCGCTTTTCTCTGTGAATAATTAGAATCGACAGCGACTAAGCCAATGGAATAAGTAGGTTACGTATACAACATCTTTATTTATCTTCTATCTTTCTTTAAACATGACATAAATATACAAATTCTAAGAATAGCATCGGAAAACATATGACATTAAAATACGATTTTGGTCGGACTTATTTCTTTGTAAACCGAAATTTCTGGTCAATTGATTTTTGTATCAAATTTCATCGCGCACGTTTTCAGAGCGAGACCTGATCGCATTCTAATCACGTCACCAAATTTCTGGGCGTTAAGAAACGAGGCGAGACCACCTCAGTTTTTGACCGGCTCCACTGGTTCGCACCGGACGTGGTAGTCCGCTGACTCACACGTACCTACTCTGGTTTCCTTTTTTCCTGTTCGCCTTTGCCGAATTCGATCCCCGGCACCGGTACCGTCTTTCTTAGATCGCATATATTACGAATACCCAGACGGAAATGGTAACAAGAGGAAAAAGTAAGGATTAAAATGTAACATTAGCAGAGAGCTTCCTGATATATACACAATGTATATGCAATATGACAATATCAAAACAACCATGGCAGAAGGATTGCTTCGAGAATTATTCTTCTTGTAATTTTAAACTTGTTCATATAATTAAGGCCGATCGCGATCATATAAAATGTATTTCCAGAAACGTTCAAGAATAGATACCCATTTTGTTGAAAAATAATATAAATACTTACTTATATTGACTTTACATTCCAAATAATGAATTTAAAAAAATTGATTTTCAAGTCGTGCTCGTGTGAATTTTAGATATTATTGTAATCTTACTTGAATTGAGTTTATTTTGTTAACTGGGACCCGTTATTGAACAAAGTCACTTTGTTCAATAACGGATCACTTTGTACAAACGCATAATTATTTAAAAATAAATAGCTTACGTTTACCGGTTATGATCCTTGTGAAACCCATCAAATAAATAAACAAACATTTTTGGACATATCTTCATACGGCTACCTGGAACTCGATGGAGATGTGCTATGGTAATCAGACGACTCAAACTATACTACGGTGTCTACACAAAAATACTCGTATTTATTATGGGTGAAGATGAAAACCACAACATCGAGACCGGGAGCCATTTTCAAAAACAACTAAACACATAAGTCAGCCAATATTATACGTACTTAAAACAAGAACCCATGAAGATAAGGTAGAATTATAAAATTGGAATCAAAAGCTTTGCAAGCTATATGTTTTCTATTCAATTTGACACAAACTCAACCTTTATTGCATGAGTCTACGTGAAAGCTTCCTACAGTCGTAACTCTCAAAACAAAATTGTAGTCTATGAACGGTGTCTGTGGTTCGTGCTAATAAACTCGCACCATTGAAACCGACGATTTATGAACATATTGATTCACGTATAATTGGTTTCTCGATGTAACGCTTAATGTAATTTATTCGCAAATTGTTTTAATTATCCGTTTTATACAGTAAATTCATTTACGGTCTGTGAATTATTAAACGTTCTTAAACATACGATCCAAAGGTTAACTATACATCGATTCTAAACACAAGAAATAAAATTGTGCCCGTTTAGTTAAATGTAATTATATTTTAATGGTCGAGAGGTTAGAAGTGCGATTGCAAATCAAGAGATTCTAGGTTTTAATAAAAATGTATGAAATTTTGTAAATAGAATTTCATGTTAAAATTTCTCGAAGACGTTCTGAGTTTGGAATTGTGCCCGATATACAGGCAATGGATTACCCTCAGTCCACGGTGGGACATAGGTAAAAATTACCTTGGGAAACGTGGGAGGGTAATACACTCCTCTGTCTACTTCTTCAAGAATACCAACGATTATGTTACCAACGATTATCAAATGACTAAATTCACGGTGACAAAATATAATTCGTTAACAAAGGCATAAAGGCTCGTATTTAGAATTAAACCTTATACATATGTCGACATCGTTTAAATAAACGAACGCAATATAACATGGTGTTCATTTGTAGAGTGAAACAAGTTTTTTATTTACACCGCAAAGGCGCTAGTGTGACGCTCTTTGTTAGATGTCACTGTCACTGTCGACGTGACAGGAGTTTTATAATAAAGTGAGAGAAATAACAAGCAGAGATAATACGAAAATACTTTGAACTAACTAGTTGCAAGTATTAAGGACTCGGTAAAGCAACATGTTGAGCATTTTGCGTTGATTTATGATGATAACTCATATACTACAGCAGATTTGAAATGTTTTGCTGTGAAAGGAATCGTTCACGCATTTCGCAACTTGGCGAGAGGGTAGCAATATCCTTTTATGGGTAATGGGTTCTCAATCGTTGATAAAGTTATTCAGCGTAATGAAGTGAATGCAAAAAGTCGTTTAATTTAATTTACATATCGGAGCGATTCGTTCGGAAGTTGATGTATCGACAGCTTAAATTCCTTTCTTGGATAAAGTGAGTACGTAATTTTTATGAACTGTGCTCACTACCAGTAACTTTATTTTTTTTCTGATTATAAGAAGGCACTTCTGACACGAGGCTTGCATCTAACAGTTGAACGATAATAAGGTACTTAGGTAGGTAGGTTGATGGACGTACATATATTTTTGAGGTACTTTGACACTTGAAAATCTACATAAAAGGAAGATTGTCAAACCTAACACTATAAGTGGTGATTACGTTAGATAAACTTTTCGATATGAGTATATGAAACCCCGATAATCGAATTTAATATTTTATATAAAATGCATATTCTTTACCATAACTCTCATACAATACCTTCCAAAAAAAGGAAACAAGGTGTTCGGCCAACCATCATAGAGCCCTTTAGTAACTTAAAGCCAATAAGACAATTCCAGCACATACTATATCGGTTACATTATAGACTTCAATGATGTGTGCCCATTGGCAAAGTCAATAACACTGATAAAAAGCGTTGACAGAACTGTCAAAAGACTGGCCGAGAATCAATTGCGCCATGAAATTGAATTGGTCACATATTTAAGCGTGTGCACATTCAATCGGACCCATTTGATAGCGCAAAAACAAAACCTTCGATACTTTGTGAGTTCTGAGAATTGTATATCTCGGCAGCGTATTCTAAATCCTGTCGTCAAGATCTCGAATGTTCATTATTAATTTATTGTAAAAATATTTATTTCCCTTCTACATAATTTTTTAAAGATCGTTCATAAAAAATATTTTATTTTTTGTAATAAAACGTATTGTGAGCGATTTCTTAAAGAGTAGCTTGACATACATGTATATCTACATATTTACATCCCATCAATATTTTAAGAATGGTCGATCTGTTCGATATTAATATTCTCGTTAGAAAAACTTACGAGCGATGCCAACATAGCGCCCGGGGTCGAGTTTCGCTGAGGGGCAACAAAATTAAAACGAATCTTAATCCTGTTGTGACGATTCGATTACTACTCGCTAAGCGTTCCGGTTACCTCTGGCGAGGGTGACTTGGGCTATTATATAATATAGTGTACATTGTTTGTATATACATTACATCATAAAAAGTTGCATGTTACCAAGTAGGATTAACATCACATCTGTAACAGATTCGATAAATAAAATTTTAAATACAGTACTTTTCATGTAGTACTGTGATCTATACGCAACATCGGACTGCATTTCTCGTATTGAAAAAAAATTTATTTAAGTACAAAAAATAATAAATACTCTAAGAAACACGCGTACATACATACAGTTTTTTGTATGTGTATGCGCTACAGTATTAGCATTAGTATAATTAATAATGCTATAACTTTTTTTAGTGCATTCGAACGACTTGCATGAGACAATGCGATTAGGTATAGAATTGCAGCAAAAAGTTTATGACATGAAAACTGGTTTTCATTCGTTCATAACCACTTCATTGGCTTTTTATTGATACGAGAATAAATGCAGCTATGATTGCAACGGCGATATTGTATTACTCTGACGCTAGTAATTATAACAATTAATGCATTAATTGACACTCTTTGAGCGAGGCCTATGTCCAGCAGTGGGTTGAGATAGGCTGATGATAGTGAAGATGGTGATTTACAAATTACAAAACCAAAGTAAAACAACACTTTCTTTACGAGCTTGTGGTATCTAGACGGCTGATAAACTACATTATATACATATACTTAAATAGATATTTTTTAATATTTTAATATTTATTCTGGTTGGGAATCGAACCCACGACCCCCGGCGCAACGGTCAGGTTCGTTAACCTCGGCACCAACAGGCCAGTGTGTAGATGAACATGAGTATAGTTTCTGTAAGTCTTATGGAATTGGGGTAAGCCTATTGCCATACACCGGACACAAAACTAGAACCTCAGCCGCCGCTGACGAGCACCAGCCATAAATGCCTGAGGGTTACGTATCCACACTACCGCTACAGCTTAAAACCCTCAAACGGCGTAATTGATTTTTCAGAAATATTTGTCGACATTTCAAACCACCTCCATATTATTCACGCTTTTCAATCGCGGTAGAATTTAAGATTGACTTTCGCGATTTCGCCCGACACGGCGTTAAGACTGATCACTTCGGTATTTTTCAAGAGCAGGAACACACGAACGCTGTTTTCATTCATTCCGCGATAAATGCGATGATAAAGGTGCGACAAATCGTGCATCATGCTCTCCACACGCGGTTCTGTATACCGTTACACGCGACGAACCTAAATATGCGAGCTTGAGTGTAATTTTTTTGCAAATGTATACTCTATTACACGGCTATACGGTTCCGCGTGAATTTTCCGTACGCAATAAAAAAGTTGTAACACTCACACGAGGACAAATAGCTCCCATGTAGTTAGTTATGCAGTTGAAAGAAATGCGAGGATGCCAATAATTTTGCACGTGCAAAGAACGCAAAACCGTTCAAAGGCTAATAGAGACGGTTAATTGAAAATTGTCCATGCCGCTGTGTGGTCACGAAACGACGCGCGAGACAAATGAAACATTGCCGTTTTTCGAACTTGTATGTATTAGGTTTTATGATGAAGAATTAAATGTTCGTGTAATTATTTATTGACATAGGTACGTAACGATTTCGTTATAAATTGAAACTTATATGTCACATAGAATAGGTGAATAAATTGCCTTAGAATTTCAAGATACATTGCTTAGTATAGGATAAAATCTGCAACTAAGTATGAGATATAGGGTTTCTATAGCAAGTGGACAGAGGTTGAAAGGGTCTAAGCCTCTCTAAAAGTCCCTGAAAAGGTTTAAAGGTTGTTAACCAACTTTTGTCACAGAAAAGAGTTGCTTAATGTACTCTCGAAATAATTCAAGGTGGTCTTTGACGACAACATGTTACTTCAACATATAAGTTTTGAATTTCGAATAGTCAATGTAAATAGATATTTGAAACACGCTAAGTTCCATACTTTCATAAATAGATAGTTGGAAATGGGAAGGTGTCATTGATCGCAGTACAAATTGAAACTGGTAGCAATACATCATTATCTACCAGTGTAACCTGAGACGCCAATGTAATTGATGTTCCTGTCTTGGAATTATTAAGCACCGTCCTCAGTGAGCAAGTTATTTTTTATTTAAAACTAATAACTTACAACGACACTGGTCCTTTCAAGAGAGACATGAAAAGAGCTCTCCTTCAAAGCCTTTCAAATTCCACTGATGGTGCGCATGTTCGGACTGACTGTCTGATTGCAAGGTTAGACTTATAAGAAAAATGAAATCTGTATAAAAGGATAGATTCGAAATCTCAATAGATGAATTATAGATGAAATGAGATACCAAGGTTAAACATACAGACAAAAGACAAATTAAAACAGTGACGGTCACTAATTGACGGGTAGTCTATTGCGAGAAAATTTACAGTATTCTTAATGGAGCGTGGTGACATCTGAAATACAGAACTTGAGCAGTGTGGTCTTACATATTATTTTAATTATGAGGAGACCTGTTTTTGACAGTAAAACAGCGAAAGGAGTGATTAAAAGTAGACATATATCTATAAGACTATTTATATAAAATCACACAACAAAACTGATACATGTGAACGAACCTCAACATGAAGATCAAATTAACGAAAAATGCAAATTAACACCAGTTCAAGCTATATTCGAGAACCTAGTACAATAATTACGGTAGAATCGTCCATCCATCATTCTCTCCATCTCGTTCACTACACAAGAAACTTGGTTATTGCTAGACAGTATAGATATGAACTGATCGGTCACGTACGCGAGACGCCGCCCGTCTAGACGAACTCACCACGTGTATGATCCAGCTACCCTTCTCGATATCCTCATAAGCTCTATTCACGTCTCCACACGTTCATAACACTATTCACTACGTATTACACCTGCCTAGATTACAGATAAAGGTTTTATAACAAATTCATGTTCGATATTATTACAGCTTGTTGATCAAAAACTTCAATTAATTCTTATTTTTAGTGAAATTTTAACACTTCTTATACTTATTGATAAAATTTTGCAAGTAAAAAGTTTTTTCGCCTAGCTTTACAAAGATGATGGCTGGATAGATATTTCCATGTTTTTTTAACATTCTTGCAGAATAGGGACAGAATTTCCTTTATGTTCGACAAAAAAAATTAACATTATTAGTTCACAGGGAAACATTTCGAAAATCTCAAATTGAGTTGTCAAAATATACTAATGATTTTTACTTTTTTTAATATCTTCGTCCCGTAACTGTCTGTGTAATTATATTTATTCAATAATATTTTCAGATACGGCGAGTTCATTTCCTGTTTCATAATCATGCACTGAACATTCGTAAAAGACAACAAACTCTATTTGTGTCGTGTTAACAAGACGTATTAGTACCAACATTAATTTTAGTAAAGCGAAAATATATCGACCTTGAAACTTTGCAGTCATTATTTACGTAATTCAGAACCGACTGACCATCAATTCAGAGCTACGAACGGAACATGGACTTACTGTGTATGCCTTGAAAGATTATAGATGAGTGAGATGAAGAGGGTCAGGATACAGTGGAGACGGCAACAGATAGTATGGTGTCACGAGCCAGAGCCGGTCAAAGCGATATGTCAGAACAATCTACTGCAATTAAGTGTGACGTGAGCTCGCGTGGACCGGTACTTGTTAAAGACGCAAGCGACAGCGTGAGTGATTGGTGTATTGTGAACTGTAACGTTTCACTTAATACTCATATTAATAGAGGTATATGTGCGATATTCCGCCAGCAAAACAATAATTATCGTAGTGGGATATAATATAAACCGTAGAGCCGAATAAAATATAGATTACGACAGAACACAGAAAATTAGCAAATATAAGTACGTAAGTAATTTAAATGCAAATTGACAGTCATCTTTAAATGCATAAACTTACAAAAAAAAGTCTGATGTAATATATAAATCGCTTCAGTTTTAGAACCTGCATCAAGTCAATCAAACGTAATCTAATTGCAGCTTAGTCCAACCAAATAAATGAATATCGTAACCGGATGCTGTTTTTCATATCCCAATACCTTTTATACAGCTCTCATGTCTGTTTACTGGTTACTTACACGACAGAGAAAAAATGCGGTGAGGTCACGACTTACCTGAAAAATAAAAGACAGACAGATTAGAATATAGATAAATATTAGATACGTTCAGAATACAATGAACAGGATTTGCACGACATGACCCGTATTCGAAAGGTAGCAAAACAAGACAATTATTGCATGACTTTCTTTATAGTCTATAACGGTGATTCTGATACAGTTATATTCGTTTTAATCTGTCGAGGAAGCAATTTATTAAAAAACATTCACACGAGTTTGATACCATATTAAAATTTTATTAACTGCTTTTTTGCACACATCTTCGCCATAGGATTTCTTCTAAGAGCCAAGTTGAGATCAAAATCGATCATGATGACCATGTGTAATGGCCAATTTAGTCTTAAAATGTATGAAGAATTTTGAGAGTCCAATTTTCTTGTTTTTAATGCGTCATAAAGACAATTATTCAAATTATTCAATAAATTCAAAGGAGCCGAGGTGTAGAACAAACATTTGCGAAGCGGAAAGTTCAATTCTAAATGAAAAAGCTATTATTAGCGTTCAGGAATACAGGAAAATCATCGTAAATCTTGTTAAAGTAAAAATTGACTTCGTAGAGCAAATCAATTGGGTATAAATATTTACGCTGAAGTTTTGCTGTTATCACTATTAAATCTAAATTATTGTTTAGAAATTCTTGCCCGCCTAAAGATATGTACAAGGACCAAAGGGTGATTGAGTCTTTTGTAGTCAAATATATCCCGAGATAAGATTAATTATTCAGATTGTAGGCGGTATTCGATTATTAAAAATTATTTTAATATCTTAAAGAGTCCATTACTCACAA